>ML986651.1:181613-225710 GCA_010094045.1 Lojkania enalia
TAAAAGAAAGTATATTTAGTATAGTAGTATAGTATTATATAGTAAGGGATCTTTATATATAGCTGCTGAAGTATCTATAGACTCTTAGCCCTTTAAGAAGACTCGTAGTACTAATACTTAAGAAAGGGCTCAACCAGCTTAACGCTACTATAGTAACTATAGTAAGACTAGATATAACGCTTATACGTGCTAAAAGGATAGTAGGGAAAATTCTAAATTAGATAAAAGTATATTATATATAGAATATCTTATTAGTATTAAATAAATTAACTTTTCAAATATAGTATTCGTTATACTAAGAAAAAGTAGCCACTTTAATAGTTTAGCCGCTTTAATAGTAGAATATATTATACTAAATCTCTATATATTTATAAAACTAGCCTCTATAGAAATAGTTATAGAACTACTAGATCCTAACTCCTTTCTTAATTTATTAAGACCTAGTCTAGTAAGATTTTAATATTCTTATTAATACTAGAGCTACTAGTTATAGATATATTTATAGAGATTTTATATATACTCTAAAATTCTAAAAGATATAACTCTTATATAATTTATATCTAATTAGCTTTAATAGAAAAGTTTTTTATAGAGGAACTATCTTCTACTTAATTACTCTAATCCTCTAATACCTAAACTATTTAGAGATAGTATATCTCTATATAATTATACTAGAAAAGTACTAGCTAATTCTAGGATAACTATAGATATATAAGTATTATATAAACCTAGACTATAAAAATAAATAGCTAGTCTTTACTACTAACTAATATCTAACCTAATACTTATAACCTATTAACTCTACTATCTATTAGTAGGCTGCTTAAATAGTTATTAAAGACTATAAACTACCCGAGTCTAATATAAAAGAAGATTCTAAAGTAACTACTTTATAACCCTTATATAGCTTAAAGCTTAGGCAGCGCCGTTTAAAACTCCGTTTATTAATCTATACCCGATATAATTACTAGCTATTTAAGATACTACGCTAGTTAAAAAAACCTAAGATTAAAACTAATTTAACTTCTAATAAAGATTATAGTTAAAAGGATCTATTTAAGCCTAAATATCTAAAGTCTATATTATAGCTAGATATATATTATATAGGCGCTATACTACTAGTTTAACTCTTCTAATAACCTAAATATATAAAATCTTTACTATATTAATAGCTAATATTAATAAAGCTCTAGCTTTAAAGATATATACTAATCCTATTATTAAAATGTCTAAAGAATACTATAACCTATTATCTATCTTCTTATATAAGAATATAAATAAGTTACCTAAATAATAACTATATAATTATAAGATTAAACTAGAGATTAATAAATAAACCAGCTTTAGTCTATTCTATAAGATATTCTAGAATAAGTTAAAGGTACTAAAAAAGTATCTTAATAAGAACTTATCTAAAGGATTTATTAGAGTAAGTTTATTATTAATAGCTATACCTATAATCTTTATAAAGAAATTTAGAAGTAGTTTTTAATTCTACGTAAACTATAGAGTCTTAAATACTATTACTATTAAGAACTAATACCCGATCCTACTAATTTAAGAGATATTAATCTAATTTAGTAAGGCTAAATACTATATAAAATTTAATATTATTGCCGTATTTAATAAGCTAAGAATTGCTAAGAGAGATAAATAGAAAACTGCCTTTTATATATATTATAAGCTATTTAAATACCTAGTAATACTTTTTAGTTTAGTTAATACTTTAAGTATGTTCTAGTATTTTATAAATAATATACTTAGACTATACTTTAATATATTCTATACTCCCTATATTAATAATATCCTAATATTTAGTAAGAATTTAAAGGATTATAAGTAGTATATTTAGCTAGTTTTTAAAGCTTTAAGAGCGAATAGTCTATAGCTTAATATAAATAAGTATAAGTTCTACTAGTTAGAAGTAACCTATCTAAAGTATATAATTATTATAGAATAGATCTATATAGACTTAAAAAAGGTAGAGATAATTATTAACTAGAAATACTTTAAGAATATAAGAGATATTCGAGCCTTTATAGGCTTTATATACTTCTATCAACGATTTATTAGTAACTTTTTATAAAGAGTCTCTCTATTAATAGCTTTAACTAAGAAGAATACCTAATTCGACTAGAATAATAACTATTAATATTCTTTCGACTATTTAAAGAACGCTTTTATCTTTATACTAATTCTCTAATATTTTAACCTTAAACTACTAATAATAGTAGAAGCTAATATATCCGACTTTATAACAGCTGGCGTGCTATTTTAGAAAGGCGCTGATAGTAAACTAAGATCTATTACCTACTTTTCTAAGCGTATAAACTCTACTAAAGGCAACTATAAGATATATAATAACGAACTACTTATAATTATCCGATATTTTAAGTAATAGAGATCTAAATTAGAAGGCGCAGCATTTCTTATAGAAGTATTAAGCAACTATAAAAACCTATAATATTTTATAATAATAAAGTAGCTAAGCTACTAATAGGCCTATTAGTTAGAATATCTATTAAAGTTTAACTTTAGTAACGTATTTTATAAGCAAGTCGCCTACCTAAGTAAGTCGCCTATCTTATTAGCTATCTCTATATTTAGAGGTATATATTATAATAACGCCTGCAGATATTACTATAATAATTTAATAGGGGATAGATATACTATTTATCTACTATTATATAAGTTCTAGTATTATATCTAAGCTCGTTGTAGCAGCTATAGTACTTCTAGTATAATATATCTACTCTTCTACGCTTCCTACCTGCGCGTATTTTATCCTCTAGCTACTTATCTACCTCCCTTTAAGCAGCTATCTCAGCAGCTTTAACCTTAGTAAAACTACCTTACTTCTATAGAACCTTTTTTAATCGCTTTTTACGCTGTAATAGAGCCTTATTTACTTTCTAAAGCTGACTAATCTAATACTAAAATAGTATATATAAATAAGCTATCTATATAATACCTTTAGTAAGCGAATTAAGAGAATTATTAATTATAGTAGGTAAGCTATTCTAATATTTAGTAATATAGTCTTAAATTAGTATTATTTAAGACTCTAGTTTAATAGTATTAGTTAGTATTTTTAACTCCTAGAGGCAACTAGCTACTAGTAGTAATAATAGAGTACGAAGCTTAATATCGAGCTTTAATAGTATTATATTAGAATTATATAGTTTTAGACTAGTACCTTAAAAGCTTATATATATATTAGCCTTAGTAATAGAACGCTAATATACTATACGAAAGGTTAGTAGAAAGTTGAACTTTATAATATAGTAGATACTAGCTTATATAAGCTTATCAATCTTACGCCTATATACTTTCTTTAATAGTAAGAAGTAGCCTATATCTAGAGACTATAGTAGATATAATAAATATACTAGCATATATAATAGAATAATATCCTTCTCTTTATAGAGTAGCTGAAACTTAGTAGATCTATAGCTCTTATAGCTATTAATAACTAGTAGATGATAAGCGTCTACTATATACTACCTTATATACTAAAGGTTAAACTAGCTACTAATAACTTTAGAATCCTTATAAAAAGCTCTTTAATAGTTGTATTTTTAATAGAAGTATATTTTAAGCTTAGGAATACGATTAATAAAGTTTGTTAGCTAATTTTTACCGACCTAGTCTATAGAGTAAGCTCTAAGTAAATAGTTAGCTATATCTTATATTCTATCGATTATAGGAGAGTATCTACGAGATAATAGGTCTAGTATATACTATATTATAGTTGATTCTTCTAGCTTTATAAGCTTCTTTAAATTAGGCTTATAATTGTATTATAAAGGTTTACCGGCGCGTCAGTCTTTAAGCGTCGTTTAGAGGATACTATAGGTAGCTATAGTACTTTATATACTCTAAATTTAATCTTAATTAATAGTTAAGATAGCTAGTAATATCTAATCTTCTTAATAGATTAATTAAGGTTAAGGTAGTTACTATATCACGTTGTAAATAGGTAGAGTATAACTTCTTAGTAAAAGTAGGCAACTTACTTAGGTAGGCGACTCGCTTATAAAATACGTTATTATATACCGATCTAGGAAATTTAGAGAGAAGTCTAATATTTTAACTTAAAGGTTATAGAACGAGTTTATATAAGAAGAGGCCTATAGAGATTATTAATAGATATTATTTCGTTCTAAACTATTCTAATAGATAGAAGTAAGTTAATTAATTATAGAAATTATTAACGAAGAATACCTAAATAATAACCTAATTTAAGATACTTTAAAACTATTAAAAGAAGGAGCCTATCGATTTAAACTCTTAACTCTAGCTAACTATAAAAAGTATAATAACTAACTATACTACTAAAATCGACTTATAGTACTAGACTATAATAAGCTAAAGTTTAAGCTACTATAAGCTATCTATAACTCGCTATCTAGCAGATATCTTAGTTAAGGAAAGACCTTAGAACTACTCTAGCGTAAGTACTAATAGTTAAGGATATTCGATTTAATATAACAATATATAGGCTGTTATTATATATACTAAAGAAGTAAGACTTCTAGAGAGAAGTATTATAAATTACTAAAACTATTATCTATACCTAAATAAAGGTTTTAAAATATTTCTATAAACTTTATAATTAATCTATTAGAATCTAAAGGTTATATAAATATTATAGTAGTAGTTAATAGGCTTAGTAAGTATAGATACCTAATACTATATATAAGAATTAAAGTTTCTAATATCGTTTAACTATTCTACTATTATATATAGGTTTACTATAGACTACTATATACTATTATATCCGACCGTAAAATATAGATTATTTCTACCTTCTACTAAAAGCTTTATAAATAGCTATAGATTAATATATATATATTAACTAACTTCTACTTAAAGAATAATAGCTAGATAGAGAACGCTAATATAGTAATAGAATAAGTCCTTTAAGCTTATACTAGCTATAAATAAGATAACTGGGTTAAATAACTACTAATAGTATAGTTTAAAGTAAATAATATAGTGTTTAAATTAATAAAAGTCTCTCTATTTCTAGCCTACTTTAGCTAGCACTCTTAAATAGGCTTCGAGCTGCTTATAGGGATCTATTAACCGCTAAAACAGTCCCTAATAGCCTAGAAAGCTAATAGACTAGTTAATAAGATAAAGGATATTATAGAGTATATTAGAGAAGAACTTACTTAAGTATAAGCATTCTAATAAAAGTATACTAACTATAAGTATATACTAGCCTCTAACTACTAGGTTAGTAATCTAGTCTAATTAAATACTAGAAATATACGTACCTAAAGACCGTTGAAAAAACTTGATTAGAAGAATATAGGCTCCTATAAAATTATCGTAAAAGTATTCTTATATACTTATAAACTAAAACTACCTAAATTAGCTAAAATATATCTTATATTCTATATATTACTATTATAGTTAATACTTAAATTATTTAACTACTTATCTAGTTAATAAATATATAACCCTAAACCTATTAAAATTAATAGAAAATCTAAATACTTTATTAAGTAAATAGAAGACTTCTATTATAACTAATAGAAATGCTAGTATAAATACCTAGTTAAGTAAACTAGCTATTATAATCTAGAATAGTACCCGGCTAGTAACTTTACTAAAATAACTACTATAGAAGACTACTATACTAAAAACTTGAATAAATAAAATTTAAATATAATATTATATTTAGATCTTTAATTAAATATTAGAATCTAATTTAAATATATATCTAGACGCTTATAATAATACTATACTAATCTAATCTCTAGTATAATACTATTATATAAATTAAACTAGCCTAATCTCTAGTATAGTATTACTATATAGACTAAACCGACCTAATTCTTAGTATAGTACTACTATATAATAATAACTAATCGCGCTAATATACTTATAATCTAATTTAATCTCTAGTATAATACTACTATATAAACTAAACTAATTATAATATATTCTACTATTAAAGTAGCTAAACTATTAAAGCGGCCACTTTTTCTTAGCGTTATAAATACTATATACGAACTATAATAAATCTACAATATAACCTTCTATTAATTTAATAAGAAGGTATAATTAAGCTTACCTTATAGGCGTATAAATTAGGCTAATTTAAGAGTATATAACGTACTACTATAGCTTTTAACATATAATATTAATAACTCTCTACTCGACTTTATAGAATCGCGTTTTACCCTTGTATACAACTAAATTATTAGAAGCTTATAGTAACCGAAGAATAAACAATTGTATAATATATTCTTAACCTTAATTCGCGAGGATTTACGCCCCAGCTATATAAGATAGTAGATATAGTAGATAAACTATTAGGTATATATAGTAGAATACTTATAGAAAAGAATTAGTTTAAATAATTTATAGCGTATATAAATAAGTTTAAAATAGTCTTTAATTAAGTAAAGAATTATTAAAGAATAAAATAAGAGAATTTAGAGGTTATTAACGCATAGTTTAAACTCGTATAGGATATAATTGCGAAATATAGTATATATAATAATAATATCTACAACTTTAATAAGATAAACTTTTAAATAGGTATTATTAATACTATAAAGATTATTATAGGTTTAAAATGTTATATAAAATCTACTCTTATATAGCTAGGTAATTACGAGTAGGTTATAGTTATTTAAAGTATCTATACTACTATATATATAACCCTACTATTTATTATTTATAAAAAACGTATCTATATTTCTATATAGTATAAAGAAGTAGATATACTATATAATTAGAAAATTTTAGTCTCTAAGAACAGCTAGATAAATAATACGTTTAGTTTTAAGTAGTTAAAGTATTTTAATAAATATATAAAGATATATTAGGTAGGGTTATATAAGCTACTTATTTTAGATAGCTATAAAAGCTACCTTAACTAGGAATTTAAAGATTACTACCTTATATAAAAGATTCTAATACTTTATATACCTTCTTATTTATTATATATACTTCAGCCTCTTAATATAGTTTACTTCTTACTATTAAAGCTAAAGCACTTATAATATATATAAGACTTAGCGCGCTAACACGTCTACTATATTAATAAAGAAGACTTTCTTCCAGCCTTTAAAAACGTATTTTTTAACGTGTTTATATATAAGAACTATTAAAAGGCCTTTAAAGTAATAAGAATTATTTCTTTAAATATATAGGTTATATTAAATCGCTTTAATATATAACTATATATCCTACTAAAACTACTTTTATAAAGAAACTTCTAGTAGTTTAAAACTCTAAATAATATATATAAATTTGGGTTATAATTAATACTTATATAAAAGTTCTTTATATAATTACTAAAAGAGGTATAAAAAGGATTCTTATAGCTTATAAAAGATGCTAAGTTAATACTATATTAGAATATACTTCTTTAAACTTATAACTCTAAGCTTAAAAAATAATTAGAAGAAGTAACTAATTGTAAAATATATAAAAGAAAGTATATTTAGTATAGTAGTATAGTATTATATAGTAAGAGATCTTTATATATAGCTACTAAAGTATTTATAGGTTCTTAGCTCTTTAAAAAAACTTGTAGTACTAATACTTAAGAAAGAGCTCAACCAGTTTAACGCTATTATAGTAACTATAGTAAGACTAGATATAACGCTTATATATGCTAAAAGGATAGTAGAGAAAATTCTAAATTAGATAAAATTATATTATATATAAAATCTCTTATTAGTATTAAGTAAATTAACTTTTTATATATAATGTTTATTGCGCTAAGAAAAAGTAGCTACTTTAATAGAATAGCCGCTTCGATGGTAGAATATATTACTAATATACCTATAATCTAATCTAATCCCTAGTATAATATTATTATATAAATTAAACTAATCTAATTTCTAGTATAGTACTACTATATAATAATAATTAATTATACTAATATATCTATAACCTTAACTAATACTAGTATTAATAACTACTATTTAATTATAAATAACCTAAATATAATATAAAAATCTAACTTATAAAAGTTTATAACTAAAAGAGGGGTACTATTATAGTAATATTATATTACCTCTATATCTATACTACCCTTACTATAATACCCGAACTAGCTGCTAGTAATAGTTATTAGCTGCTAGCTAGAATATAACCGACTTATTATAATTATAATAGAGGAAGGTTTCGCCGACCTAGCTAGCCTATATAGTAGTATAGACCTAGCCTCTATAAAAACCTATATAATATAAGTATCTCTATTCTTTATATAATATTTTAATATTTATATATAGTATATAGTAATAGAGTTAACTACTTAAAATATAATTTACTAACTACGCGTAAGTATTTATAATATTATAATATTCTTTTAAAGTTAATTAAAGGCTATAATAATTAATATAGGTAATAAATTTTAATATTACTAAATTCTACTATAAATTATTATTAATTAAACTTTTAGTTTATATATATTATTAGATATTTTAACCTTTTAGAGGGTAGTCTCTAATATAGGTAGTATTAGTATATATAGCTTAATATTAAGTTTTAATAATACTACTTTTAGATTATATAATACTATTCTAGTATTATAAAAGCTTATATAGATATTAGCCTCTATAATTAATTAATTATAGGCTACTTTAAAAGCT
Source organism: Lojkania enalia (assembly GCA_010094045.1). NCBI lineage: Eukaryota > Fungi > Ascomycota > Dothideomycetes > Pleosporales > Lojkania > Lojkania enalia. The sequence goes on from ML986651.1 coordinate 190,235, forward strand.
AGAAGGAAAGTAGTCTTATTAATATAGTTAATATTATTAAATACTAAAGCTAAGATCTTAGTACTATATATATACTTTAATAGCGAAAAGTAGTCTATATTAAGTAGCTATAGTAGATATAATAAATATAGTAGTATATAGAGATAGATAATCTTCTCCTCCTTATAGATCTCTTAAAACTTAAGTAAAATATAGCTATTATAGCTGTTAATAACTAGTAATCGATAGATACCTATTATATAGCTTTTTATATACTAATTAAAATATTTAAACTAGGTAATACAAATCTTATTATTTATCTAGCTATTATTACTAGTTATAATCGCCTAATTATCTAGTATATTATTATTCTTATACTAATAAGATAGGTAGTAGATACTTTTAAAGATAATAAGTAGTAGGATTATCTAGCCGATTATATTAATTACTAAAATTATTATAGTTTATATACTATTAATTATAAGCGAAAATCATCGTAAATCCTAATTAAGAATATAGCTAATAAGTACTTCCTCTTTAATTTTTATAAGCTTCTTTAAATTCGGCTTATAATTATATTATATAGCTATTCTAGTATATTAAAAGTAGAGAGTACTTTAAAAGTATTAAAAAGTTATTATAGTACTATTCTTAGTTAAAACTTAACTTTAATTAATAGTTAAGATTATAAAAATAATATATAATTCTTTATAAGTTAAATATATATTACTAACGTATTCTACTATTAAAGCGGCCAAACCATCGAAGCGGCCACTTTTTCTTGGCGCAACGAACACCATATACGAAAAGTTAATTTACTTAATACTAATAAGAGATCCTATATACGATATACTTTCATCTGATTTAGAATTTTCCCTACTATCCTTTTGGCACGTACGAGCGTTATATCTAGTCTTACTACAGTTACTATAGTAGCGTTAAGCTGGTTGAGCCCTTTCTTAAGTATCAGCACTACAAGTCTTCTTAAAGGGCTGAGAGCCTATAGATACTTCAGCAGCTATATATAAAGATCCCTTACTATATAATACTATACTGCTATACTAAATATACTTTCTTTTACGCGTTTTACGCTTAGTTACTTCTTCTAATTACCTTTTAAGCTTAGAGTTACGAGCTTAAAGAAGCGCATTCTAATATAGCATTAACTTAGCACCTTTTATAAACTATGAGAATCCTTCTTACGCCTCTTTTAGTAATCGTATAAAGGACTTTTATATAAGTATTAATTGTAACCTAAATTCTTATATATTACTTAGAGTTTTAGACTACTAAGAGTCTTCTTATAGAAGTAGTTCTAGTAGGGTACGCAGTTATATATTAAGATAATCTAATATAACCTGCGCGTTTAAAGGAATAATTCCTATTACTTTAAAGGCCTTTTAATAGTTCTTATACGTAAATACGTTAAAAAACGCGTCCTTAAAGGTTAGAAGAAAGCCTTTTTTATTAATATAGTAGACGCGTTAGCGCGCTAAGTCTCGTATATACTATAAGTACTTCAGCTTTAATAGTAAGAAGTAAACTATATTAAGAGGCTGAAGTATATATAATAAATAAGAAGGTATATAAAGCGTTAGAATCTTTCGTATAAGGTAGTAATCCTTAAATTCCTGGTTAAGGTAGCTTTTATAACCGTCTAAAATAAGTAGCCTATATAACCCTACCTAACGCATCTTTATATACTTATTAAAGTACTTTAGCTACTTAAGACTAAGCGTATTATTTGTCTAGCCGTTCTTAGAGACTAAAATTTTCCAATCGTATAGTATACCTACTTCTTTATACTATATAGAGATATAGACGCGTCCTTTATAGATAATAAATAGTAGAGTTGTATACGCAGCAGCGCAGATACTCTAAATAACTATAATCTACTTATAATTGCCTAGCTGTATAAGAGTAGGCCTTATATAACGTTCTAAACCTATAATAACCTTTATAGTACTAATAATACCTATCTAAAAGCCTATCTTATTAAAGTTGTAGATATTATTATTATATATGCTATATTTCGCAATTATATCCTATACGAGCTTAAACTATATATTAATAACCTCTAGATTCTCTTATTTTATTCTTTAGTAATCTTTTACTCGATTAAAGGCTATTTTAAACTTATCTATACGCGCTATAAATCGTTTAGGCCAATTCTTTCCTATAGATATTCTACTATATACGCCTAATAGTTTATCTGCTATATCTGCTACCTTATATAGCCAGGGCGCAAATTCTCGCGAATTAAGGTTAAGAATATATTGTACGATTGTTTATTCTTTGGTTACTATAAGCTTCTAGCAATTTGGTTGTGTACGAGGGTAAAACACGATTCTATGAAGTTGAGTAGAAAGTTGTTAATATTATACGTTAAAAGCTATAGCAGCACGTCGCACGCTTTTAAACTAGTCTAATTTATACGCCTATAAGGCAAGCTTAATTTTACCTTCTTATTAAATTAATAGAAGGTTGCGTTGTAGATTTATTATAGTTCGTACGTAGTGTTTGTAATGCTAAGAAAAAGTGGCCGCTTCGATGGTTTGGCCGCTTTAATAGTAGAATACGTTATATTAAACTATTATATATTAATTTAGATAGACTATTAAAAGTTTAATAAGATAATAATTCGTTTATATTAATAGCTCGCTTATAAATTATATTATTAATATTATATATAAGTTAATATAAAGAAAATAAATTAGTAGTATAAAGAAATAGAGAGAGTTTTAAATATTTAATAGATAGATAACTTATAATAAAATAGTATAACGTATTCTACTATTAAAGCGGCTACTTTTTCTTAGCGTAACGAATACTATATATAAAAAGTTAATTTACTTAATACTAATAAGAGATTCTATATATAATATACTTTTATCTAATTTAGAATTTTCTCTACTATCCTTTTAGCACGTATAAGTATTATATCTAGTCTTACTATAGTTACTATAGTAGCGTTAAACTGGTTAGGCCCTTTCTTAAGTATTAATACTTATTAGAGGGTACCTCTTTAGTGTTTACCCTTATACGTGATCGGGGTTAGCACCTTAGCATTTTTATAGATAAATAGCTTCCTCTATAGCTTTAATTAAACTTTAAGCCCTCTATCTAATAGGTTATAAGTTCTTACCTACCTCTATATATAGTTTTATTAGCAGCTTATTATCGTTAATTCTATAGGTATAGTCCTAGTAGAGAAGCTTCTGCAGCTAGTATATTAGTCTAGTACCTATTATAGCTACTAAGCAGCTGTAGCGTTATTATACTAGTATACTATAGCAGCTAGCTAAGAGACCTATCTAGCTTAAAGCCTATACTTTTACCAACTAATAGATAGCCTAGTAGTAGTACCTAGTCGATAGTAAACCTAGTTTACGCCACCTATATAGGATGTAATACTATTATTACGCTAAATATAAGAGTTATAAATTCTAGAAGAGATAGAAAACTTCTTTTTATATAAGAGGATACCTATTAATATATAATAGGAGAGGACGTTATTTTATCTAATTAACTTTATTAACCAAGAGCTACTAAGCTAGAGTTATTAAGCTAGAGTTCCTAAGCTAAAGTTACTAAGTAAAAGCTACTAAGTTAGAGCTATTAAGCTAGAGCTACTAAACTAGAACTATTAACCTAAAGCTAGTAAGCTAGAGCTATTAAGCTAGAGCTACTAAACTAAAGCTATTAACTAAGAGCTACTAAGCTAGAATTCCTAATCTAGAGCTATTAAGTTAGAGCTACTAAGCTAAAGCTACCGAACTAGAGTCCCTAAGCTAGAGTTACTAAGTAAGAGCTACTAAGCTAGAACTATTAAGCTAGAGCTACTAAGCTAGAGCTATTAAGCTAGAGTCCCTAAGCTAGAGTTATTAAGTAAGAGCTATCGAGTTAGAGCTATTAAACTAGAGCTATTAAGATAGAGCTACTAAGCTAGAGTCTCTAAGCTAGAGTTACCGAGCTAGAGTTTCTAAGCTAGAGTTATTAAGCGAGAGCTACTAAACTAGAGTTATTAGGGTAGAACTACTATACTAGAATTATAGAGCTAGAAGAATATTTAGAATATATATAAGGAGAGATAGTATAGTAATTCTCTCTTACGTCTTTTAGTTAGGAGGGTATATTAGAGAGTACTTCTTTAGTATTTACTTTTATATATAATAAGGGTTAGCGCTTTAGTATTTCTATAGATAAATTACTTCCTCTATAACTTTAATTAAACCTTAAGCCCTCTATCTAATAGTACTACAAGTTTTTTTAAAGAGCTAAAAACTTATAAATACTTTAGTAGCTATATATAAAAATCTCTTACTATATAATACTATACTATTATACTAAATATACTTTCTTTTATATATTTTATACTTAGTTACTTCTTCTAATTACCTTTTAAGTTTAGAGTTGTAAGTTTAAAGAAGTATATTCTAATATAGTATTAACTTAGCACCTTTTATAAGCTATAAGAATCTTTCTTATAATATATTCTACTATCGAAGCGGCTAAACTATTAAAGCGGCTACTTTTTCTTAGTATTATAAATACTATATACGAACTATAATAAATCTACAATATAACCTTCTATTAATTTAATAAAAAGGTAGAATTGAGCTTACCTTATAGGCGTATAAATTAGGCTAGTTTAAGAGCGTATAACGCGCTGCTATAGCTTTTAATATATAATATTAATAACTTTCTACTTAACTTTATAGAATTGCGTTTCGCTTTTTATATACAACTAAATCGCTAGAAGTTTATAGTAACTAAAGAATAAACAATTATATAATATATTCTCGACCTTAATTTATAAGAATTTACGCCCCGGCTATATAAAGTAGTAGATATAGTAGATAAACTATTAGGTATAACAGCCTCTAATTAGCTTAATATAGGATAGGATAATAACTAAGAGTAATTATATACTATAGGAGATTATTCTTATAGGCTTATAATAGAAGTATATAAGTAGAGTATATAAAGGATATTTAAATTAACTATAAAGAGCTATAAAGGTGGGAGTTATAAGGTTATTAAATATAATTTAGTTCTCTTACTATTCTCTTACTTAGTACGTAACCTGCGATTAAGCAGGCTTAGTAGCTTAGTTATAACTAAGTTGCTAAGCTATTTATATAATCTAGCGTTACTTACTTACCTATATAGAATTCTATACCTTAATAAGTTCTAGTGTAAGGGTATCTATAATACTATTCTCCCTCTCTAAACTCTTAGCCCGAGAGTTATTCTATTTTTAGTTATATAGTAGGGCTAGCAAGCTACTTATTTATCTTCTATATACCTCCCTAATACCTCTTTCTTATTATTTTATATTAAGTTACTATCGCTGCGCTAACCGTATTAATTTTTCTAGCTCGATTATAATACCTTATTCTTAGTATTCCTATAAGGGACTAGTATATAAAATTAGTAAGAAGGAAATTCTAAAGCGATTATACTATTCTAAATATTTTTAGTCCGGTATATAGTCGTCTTATAATATTTCCTATAATGCTTAGGATACTTATATACTCTAGTTCCTATACTAATTTATAGTACTTATACGTAGCAGTAGAATATTAAGATAAGAAGGTTAAGAAGTTAAATCGCTAGTTTTAGCTGGCTGAAGAGAGTATTAAAAGATTCTAGATTAACTAGAGGATATAAATAGTAAGGTAATAGTAGTTTAGGTAAAAGTTTAACACTTTTAGAAAATTTATAAACAAGCGAAGTATAGATAAGTAGAGGGTTATAAATATATGTAGGAGCAGCTTAAAGAAGAGAAAGAAGCGGACTGTAAGGTGGGTCTTCTTCCTAAGGTAGAGTTGCCTCCTATAATATAGCTAATATTATTTAATTCTACTACTCTATTTCTAGATTTTCTTTATAAATTTAGATTTTATAATATACCTACAACGCTGTAGGGCTAAGGTTTTCTTTTAGTTTCTAGGTATTACTCTATAAGTTTTTATATTCGTCTATTCCTAACTATTTAATTAGATAGTATTATTTGCTATTTTATATCCTATATTTTATTATCTTCTTAACTTCCTATTTCTAATCTTCTCTGTATATATCTGTATTATATACTACTAGTTTAGCGTCCTAGAGTGCCTTTTCTATAAGTATAATATAGAAGGTTAGGTAGATTTTTATAGTTGTAGGTAACTTAAGTTAATAGTTTACGGGTAATATTTGTTCTTTAATCTTATATAGTCCGATTTTAATATAGTCTAATTTACTGCTTAGTTGTTTACTTTAAATATTTTATTGTAGTAGCTAAACTTTTTCTCTCTTTTTAAAGTAAGGTAGTTATTTATATTTCTTATTATAGTATTTCTTTATAGTATATTATAAAAACTAAAAGTCTTTCTTTAGTAAGTCTTACGTTTATTAAATAATCTTAACTTATTCCTATACTTATAATATCTATAATACTACTTTAATTAGGGTATTATAGGTTTTTAGTTTATATCTATAGTTTACTATAAATAGTAATATTTCGGTTATACTATATATAGTACTATTATACGCGAGTTGTACTATTAGTAGTAGTATTACCTAATTATTTTATTAGTAGTTAAGGTAGTATTATAGGTATTACTCTACTATTTAGTTTATTTATTCTATCTATCTATCTATTTATAGATAAAATACTATAGATATTTTATATTTAATTCCTAGTAAGTTTATAATTGTTTGCTAAAACTTTAAGGTAAACTTAGTATCTTAGTTTATAATTATCTTTTATAGTACTCTATATTATACTATAATCTATTTTAGAAAGATGTTCGTAACTTATTCTACTAATAATACTTTATTATAGGGGATAAAGTAGGTGTATTTTATAAGTCTATCTATAATTATTATAATAGAGTTATATATTTCTCCTTTAGGGTAGTCTTTTTATAGTAAGAGGCGAATCTTATCTTAGGGAGGGAGATAAGGAGCTGAACTGGTTAATTAAAGATAGCTAGCGGGCTATATTTATATATATAAAAAAGGGGTATATTAGCTAATATCTAGCGTAATATCCGGCGTAATATCGTACGTAATATCGTACGTCGATATCTAATACAGCTCGGTAGACTAGCCGAAAATTCCTATAATACACCCCCCTAGCTTTAACTACGAAGGAGAAGCTGCGTCGAAAAAATAAAGGTAGATACTATACTAAAAGAGGTAAATTATATAGAGTAACTAGTAGTAGAGCTAAATATGCTTGTAGAAATATTAATTTAGATTACCCCCTAAGATTCTTATTAGTAATCGATTTATTTAGCTGATAGAAATTTCTAAGATTCGATTCTAGCTAAAATTAGTAAGGCGAAGGCCTTCTACTACTACTCTATTTCTAATCTAGCAACTAATAGTACTAATAATTCTACCTTAGTAGTCGATTTTGTAACCGTACGCTGAATTGAGGCTTTCTAATTAATTAGCATCCTAAAAAGTTAAAAATATATAATTGTAGGAACTTTGAGTATTAGGATTATTACTAAAAGCTGTATTAGAGATACTATAAAATAGTAATTACTCTATAGAGCAGTATTAATATAGTATTTTCCGGGGTTCTACTAGTATTATAATAATATTAAATACGCCCGCGCGACGTTAAAGCGTATAAAAAAATGCGATCTAGGCTATATTAGGAAGAGTAGGTTCTAGTCGATAGATTTTAACCTCTTCGGGAGGTACACTTAAATCCGTATATTCTTATACCCTCAGCTAGAAATATACTAGGATATATTAATATAGGAGAATAAAATAGCCTTAAACGTGATATAGTATATTAATAGGCTTATAAAGTACAGAATTTACACGTAATTCTAATAGCTAAGTACCTAAAGATCGTTGGTAAACGATAAAGATAATAATATCGCGATATTACGATACTAAATAAAAAGGAGTAATATCGATCGTAATATATAAATTGAGTTGCAGCTATTTTAGTACGGTAACCGGGCTTATAACTATAGTAAGAGGCGAATCTTATCTTAGGGAGGGAGATGAGGAGCTAAACTAGTTGATTAAAGATAGCCAGCGGGCTATATTTATATATATAAAAAGGGGTATATTAGCTAATATCTAGCATAATATCTAGCGTAATATCGTACGTAATATTATACATCGATATCTAATACAGCTTAACAGACTAGCTAAAAATCTCTATAATACTTTTAACTTTAATAGCTTAACGATAAAGTTTATAGTAACTTCTATCTATAGTCTAGTAGGTGTTTTTAGATTTTATAATAGTCTATAGGGTATATATCTATTAGGTTTATTTTATTAGCAGTCTATATATTCTCGTAATATATTCTTTACCTATTCTCTTATTTTAGGAAAGTAGAATCTTCTAAGGATTTATTCTAGCGTTTTTTCTATTCCTTAATATCCGTAGGTAGAGACTTTATAAAATTGCCTAATAAATTCTTTTCTAATCTTAGCTGGTATATAGATTCGGTTGTAGATGTATAATAGTTTATCTATCTATTCTAGTTCTTATTCTTAGAGTTCTTCGGGTATTCTATCTATTACTAACCTAACTAGTATTATCCAGCTTACTTCTTTAGTAATAGTTATTACTGCAAGTCTTAGGTAATTATATACTATACTTTCATCTTATTATTTTCTTAGTAGTATAGCTGTAGTTCCCTTCTCTTACTCGTATTTTAATAGTTTACTTAATACGTCTACTCTTTAGTTTTATCTTCTACTAATATAGATAATCTTAAAGTTAAATGTAGCTAGTTCTTATAACTATCTAATCTATCTAGGGGTAAGAGTTTTAGTAGTAAGAAAGGTAGTAAGGTTTTTATAATCGTAATAGACTTCGGTTTATTATTTTACTCCTTATAGGTATATATACTATTCTTTAAAGTATACTATAATAGCTAGGAGTTCTTAGTTATATATATTATAATTTATCTCTACTAGTATAAGTTTTTGTAAATAGTATACTACTAGATATCGTTTCCTATTATAGATCTGTATAAGGATTCTAGCTATTCTTATTTCTAATGTATTAGTTTCTATAAAAGCTTTCTTTTCTAGGTTATAGAGTTTTAGTACTAGTTCTTATTAAAATTACTTCTTAACTTCCTAAAAGGCTTTCTCTTATTCGTTTCCCTATGTAAAAGTAATATTCTTCTTTAATAGTTAAGTTAAGGGTGTAGTTATATTACTCTAATTATTTATAAAAGTTTGGTAGAAGTTATAAAATCTTATAAAGGATTAGATATCTTTAACTAACTTTAGGATTAGCTAGTTTTTAATTGCTGCTAATTTATTTAGGTCTATTTATAGTTATTCTAGTTTAATAATAAATCCTAAGTAGTCTATTTGCGTAGTATAGAATTTATACTTTCTTACTTTAAGGTATAATTTTACTACTTATAATACGCGTAATACTTGTTTAATATATTCCTTATATTCTTGTTTTATTTTTAAATATACGAGAATATTGTCTAAGTATACTATATAGAATTATCTAAGGTAGGGTTTTAGTACTTTATTAATTCGTTTTTAAAAAGTAGCTGGTGCGTTAATAAGTCTAAATAGTATAACTAGGTATTTAAAAAGTCTCTTTTTTATTCTAAATGCTATTTTTTATTTATCTCCTTCTTTAATATAGATTTAATAGTATATATTCTAGATATCTAATTTTATAAAGATAGTAGCTTCTTTTAGTTAGTCCCTTAAGTCACAGATAAGTAGTAAAGGATATTAGTCCTTAATTATAATATTATTAAGGGTACGATAATCGATATATATTTATAGGTCTATTATTTCTTTCTTATCTATAAAGAGTATAGGGTGTACTACTAGTAAGTTTAATTCTCTAATTATTCTCTTCTTTAGGTATTCGTCTATATATTATTCTAGAGCTTCTATTTCCCTTAGTATTAGGCTGTATATTAGTCTATATCTAGGTTCTTTTCCTAGTTATAGTTTAATTTTATAATCGTATTCTCTATATTTAGATAGGTATTATAGTAGTTCTTAGAGTTATTCTATTAAATATTAGTATTCCTTAGATATACTATATAATATATTTCCTGTTAGGAATAATTCTTTTACTACTTCTTTTACTATTATAGCGAGTTGTTCTTTAATTAGTTAGCTAGAGTTTTTAAGGATAATTTGTCCCGTTTACTAGTTTATCTAAAGGTTTTCTTTTCTTAACTATAGAATTCCTAGGATAATATTATAGTTAGTAATTTCTATAATTTAGAATATCTATTCTTGTTAGGTTGTTTCTAGAATTTTAAATTCTCCTAGTTCTATAGTATATATAACTTTCTTCTAGAAATCTTTCCCTTCTATAATTTAGATTATATAGGGTCGTTCTAGTTATACTATAAGTATTTCTTTTCTAGCAATATAGTTGCTAGCTATAAAATTCTTTATTACTCTACTATTAATAAGTATATATACTTTATAGCTGTAGTATTATCTAGGTGTTATAAGATAGTATTCTCCTATATTCTTATACAGCTAAGTTGTTTTAGGCTAATAAACTATTACTTCTTTTATAGATATATATTTCGGGCATTTCCGTTCTAGGTATTTATACTATAGTCTTCCTCTAACGTATACTTTAGATAGTAACGGTCTAAGTTTAAGTACTATATAGTTTTAGGTTTGTTTAGTAACTTCCTATTCTATTATAGTTTCTTATTTTATAGGATTTCCTAGTACTTCGTCTTTATTTAATTATTTTAGCTATACACCTATGTTTTCTTTTCTTTTTTAGTAGGCTTTATACTATTGTTTAATACACGATATCCATACTATCTTAAAATATACTAGGTGGTATTAGTTTATATAGGGGTTATTATCTTCTCTAACCTAGTAATCCTATTCTTATTTATATTATAATACCTTTAGTACCCAGTATTTTACTAGTACTTTACTTTATAAGAAGGCTACTACTTTCCGTACTATATATACAGCCTTATCCTAATCTATTATATTAAGGTGTCTTTCTACTACTTTCGTCGTTTCTATCCATTTTTAAAAGTATAAGAAGCGGATTTCCCTAGGGTAGGTATTTTACTATTCTTTATAAACGTTGATAATATCTTATCCTAGTCTATTTTTATTGTAAAACCTTATAGGTAGTTCTTCTTATAGAGTAGCTATAAGAGCCGGGGTTCCCTATTTATACTCGATTATTCCTCGTCGGTACGTAGAATATACTCTAGGTACTAGTTTAGGTATTAGTACTCTAGTAGTAGCTTCTTCTATTTATAATAGGGTGTTTATCTCTTTATTCTTATCTAATATTTCCTAAACTTCTTCTAGCTATCTTTTTATACGTTCTTGTGTTGCTATAAGTTGTATTTTCTTCTAAGGTTAATATCCTATAACTTCTTTAAGTTGTTAGTATATTTAACACTTATCTTTATTATAGAAGAACTAATATAAGGTTCTACATTCTATAATTACAGCTAGTTTTTCTTTACCTGCTTCCTACGGTTTATTTTCTATAGGCTAGTTTCTCTTTTCTTTCTTTTTACTTCGATATTCCTTTACTATATATTCTAGTTTCTAATAATTGTAGCACTTAATATCTTTCTTCTAAGTCTTCTTTTCTTAAGTCGCCTGTAACTTAAGCTTCTTTTCTCTAATAGCACTTAGATCTATAGGTCCGCCCGCGTCGACAGCTCTTATTAAGAAATATACTCTTTAGTAGTACGCTTGTCTTTCCTCGTTTTTAAACTAGTATAGTTCGTTGTTAATTCTTTTTACTAGTTAGAAGTATAATACTAAGTCCTGCAGTTGTTCTATATATATTATTACTCTTCTTATTTCTATTTTTAACCCTCTACAGAATTTTACTATTATACTATAGTCGTTCTAGACAACTTTATTTAAGAGCTGTTAAAAGCTCGATATATATAAGGTAATAGATTCTAGTTGAACTAGTTTGTAGAATCTACCTTCTACTACTTGTACTTCGTTAATATCTCTAAACGCTAGTTTGAGTTTCTATTAGAAGTATACTAAACTCGTAAATATTATCTTAGTTTTACTCTTCTAGTATTCTTCCGCGTGGTTCTTAAAGTCTATTAGGAAGGACTAGAACTAGTTGAGTAGTTTACCTGTTAAGTATACTCCTATAAATAGTACTTTCTTATTCTTATATTAAATAATATTAAGGTTAGTATTAATATAGATCTTTACTACTACTAAGAATCCTTTAAGTTTAGACCTAGTTCTATTAAACTTGTTAAGTAGTACTAATTTCATTCGTCGTTAGTAATATATTATTAGTAGTACTCTTTCGATTTACTCGAGTTTTTAGATAATTCCCGTAAGTTCTATCCCTTATTTACTATTAACTATTCCTTATATTTCTTTAAGACTTTTAAGAAGGCTGTCCTAAGTCTTCTTTAAACTTCTTATCTATTTATCTGCTAGAATTAGCTGTTCCTATTATTACGTTAATTCGTTCTACATTCTTATAAATGTAGTTGTTGTACCTGCCTCCGAAGAGGTAGCCTTACTAACTAATCCCGACATTCTACTTGCGTAAGTTTCCTATATTACTTACTAAAGGTATCTCTTTTCTTATAACTAGGGTAGTTTAACTAGTCTTACTTCTTCTAGTCTTATAAGGGTAGTTAAAGTATAACAGCCTCTAATTAGCCTGGTATAGAACAGGATAATAACTAAGAGTAATTACGTACTACGGGAGATTATTCTTATAAGCTTATAATAGAAGTATATAAGTAGAGTATATAAAGGATATTTAAATTAACTATAAAGAGCTATAAAGGTAGGAGTTGTAAGGTCGTTAAATATAATTTAGTTCCCTTACTATTCTCTTACTTAGTACGTAACCTGCGACTAAGCGGGCTTAATAGTTTAGTTGCAACTGAGTTGCTGAGCCGTTTATATAACCTAGTATTACTCGCTTACCTATATAGAATCCTATACCTTAATAGGTTCTAGTATAAGGGTGTTCGTAATATATAATAGGCGTTTTAAGTCTTAAAAATAAATAAGAGAGAAGTATTCCCAACTTTTAAAGCTCGCTTTATTAGTACAGCTATTAGAGGATCCGTATTTTAATTTAAGTAGTTCTTCTACCTATAGGATAAGATTCTCCCCAGCCTAAAGATACTAAACTTTAGCTTTAAGCTTATATAGAAAGACTCTTTTAATACTATAGTCGCCTAATTAATAGCTTATACTATAGAAAGGAGGAGTATTCTTAGCCTTCTAGAATAAACTATTAGCCTATAGATTATAGCTAAAATAAATTTAGATTAGTACCGGAAGGTTTCTAAGAGTTTATCTAAGGTAACCTATAATCTAATACTACTCTAATCTACCCTAGTATTAACACCTCGTTCTATTACGATTGCTTTCTAATAACCTAGTAAGACTCTCGTACCTAAAAGGTATACGACTCTAGGTAATTACTATAATTATAGTAAACTAGGATACTTCGCGAACAAATATATAGTCCTTAAAGTATAAGAGATAGAGGTTAAATAAGAGAAGATTAAGGAAGAAGAGTTCTTAGACGCAAACAAGTACCACCTAGATAGTTCTTAAGTAGGAAACAGAAACGCCTAGGAAAACTCTCCGTCCTAGACTTAAATAAGTACGACTTATTAAACATCGATTTATTATATTTATTTAGAGGAAAGTACTTCTAAGTCCCTACTATTCTATATTTAAAAGACGTTGGTGTACAATTAAACGCTCTTGTTAATACTAGCACCTAAGGCTTCTTATTCCTTAATTCTACAGTAGCTAGATTACTCTTCTAAGCTCTATATATATTAATACAGTACTTACCCTTTAAAATTACTGTTAAAGGTTTTTAGGACCGAATCTAAACCTTAGTTAATTAGTATATCTACTTATACCTACGAATTAATAGGAGAACTATCTAAAACTACCTATTTATTATTATAGATCTAGATACTTAGGATTATATTATTAGTATTAAATAGTTATATTATTTTCAACTCCAGCTAGATACAGATAAGAATCAGATTATATAGCCCTCTAAGTATCCTACTACTTATAATCCTTTACCTCCTCTTCTTATATAATTAACTCAGCTAGTATATAATAAGGAGGTAGAGCTAGATATCTAGCGACGCGACGCTCTATAGGAAAAGAACTAGTATTAATAGTCCTACAGTCCGACTATCTATTATATTAAGAGTCTACTAAGACTGCTAAAACTATATTAGTTTCTTATAACCTATAGTTTAAATAAGCTTAGAGCTTCTATACACCCGTATAAAATAAAGTCTAAACCCGATCTGAAGAAAGTCTATTCTCCTATTATTATTCTTATCTTAGCTAATACTTTCTACTTTAATATAAAGAGAAAAGAGAACAAGTTTTTCTCTACGTTTCTATACGAAATCGAGCGGCTAATTAAAGACAAGTAAGCTCCAGAGCTGGAAGATAAGGCTGAAAACAAAGTACTAGTAAATCTCTAATTGCTATCTAAATACTATAGGTATTAGAATATATTTAGTAAAACTACAGCTTATTAATTACTAGAATACCGCTCTTATAATTATAAGATTATTCTTATAGAACCCCTCCTTAATAGTTACAGCCTATTATATAAGTAAAACGTTAAGGAGCTGGAGGTAACTAAGAAGTATATTATAGATAATCTATAGTATAGGTATATTAAGTAGAGTTGGAACCCCTTCGTATCTCTAATCCTTTACGTTTATAAACTTAATAGCGACCTATATATCTGCGTAGATTATTATAAACTTAATACTCTTACCTATAAGAATATATATCTAATACCGCGTATAGATAAACTTCTATCTAGACCTACTAAAGTAGCAATCTTTACCAAGTTTAATATTCGTGTAGCCTTTAATAAGATTAGAATAGACCCTAGTTCTAAGAAATATACTACCTTTTAAACTTAATACGGAACCTATAAGTATAAAGTTCTACCTTTTAGATTGTATAACAGCCTAGTAACTTACTAGTACTATATAAACGACGTACTAATCGACTATCTAGATAACTTCTATATTATATATCTAGACGATATTCTTATCTACTTAGAAGATAAGATAATATACGCTATCTACGTTAAGAAAGTTCTTAAGAGATTATATTAAGTAGGGTTATAAGTTGATATTAAGAAGAGCGAATTCTATATTACCCAAACTAAATACCTTAGCTATATCCTATTAAATAAAGGCCTTAAGGTTAACCTAGAGAAGGTGGAAGTACTATATAACTAGTAGCTACCTACTACTATAACGGGTGTAAAATCCTTCTTAGGTTTTACTAAATTCTATTAACAGTTCGTACCGGAATTCTCGCGTATTATAAAGCTAATTATCGTACTATAGAGCCCTATAACCCCTTTTATATAGACTTCGGAATATAATATTACCTTTAAGAAATTGAAGTTAGCCCTATTAAGTATACCTATATTCTACTACTTTAACCCTGCGTTAGAAATAAAAATGGAAACTAATACCTCTAATAGAATAGTTGTAGGAGTACTATTATAGAAATATTCTAATAGAAAGTAGTACCCTATAGCGTTTTATAGTAAAGTTCTATCCGGTTTGGAACTAAACTAGGAGATTTATAATAAGGAACTATTTACAATCGTTACTGCGTTTAAGTAATAGAGAATAGAACTTACTTCGGTAGCTACTAAGACTCTAGTATACACCGATTATCACTTACTTAAATATTTTATAACTACGAAGGTACTTAATACTTGTTAAGTTTATTAAACCGAGGAATTAACTTAGTATTAGTTCCGAATCGAATATACCCTAGGTAAGAATAATACTAGAGTAGATATCCTTAGTCGTTGCGAATAAGATATAGAAAACTTAAAAGCAGCTTAAACTAATAACCGGTCGAGAGTCCTACTTAGACCGTATTAACTTCACCCCCAAATTAATGCTAAATTAGTCTAGTCCTATATTATCTAAATAATAACTTAAGCGGCTATACTAAATATTATTAAAGGCTAAGAGTAGGTTATATTACTAGACTCTTTAGAGTTGATCGACGTATTACTATAGGAAAACCGAGCCTCCTTTACGTAGGAACGCACCCTTTTACCCCGCAAGTATTAGATAGAGAATAGACTATTCCTCTACGATAATTACTTATATATTCTATTAGATTCAGGCCTTTGTACGCGACTTATATAAGAGGCTTATAACTAAGTATCCTCTATACACCTAAACGCTACTAAAACCTATTAGTTACTATCCTAGAAGTACTACTAGAAGGGTATAGAGGCTACTTATAAACGATATATACGAAATTGCATCCTATACTATAAAGCTTATCTAATATAAGCCTAAACCCTAGGTTTTATCCACCTACTTTCTATATTAAATCGACTAATATAGCACCTATATATTAACTTTAAAGATTTTCCTATAGATAAGTCTAGATATAATTAGATTATAGTAGTAATCGATCGCCTATCTAAATAAGTAGTATCTATTCCCTACTATCGTATAATCGACGTACGGGGAATAGCCGAATTATTTATTTAATAGGTGTACTGCTTTAGCTATACGCCCGAAACTATTATTTTAGACTAAGGACCTTAGTTTATATCTAGTTTCTAGTCCGAATTCTGCTATATTTTAGATGTAAAGATTAAACTATCTACTATTTATTATAAAGAGACTAACGGATAGATAGAGATTATAAATAAGTATATCGATTAGAGACTGCGCCCTTTTATATTCTTCTACTAGAACAACTAGAGTTCTCTATTACCTATAATCGACCGAGTATAAACAACTCTACCCTATATAACTATTAGAATATCCCTGTATTAGATCCTATACGGATCTAAGCCCTATTAGAGTTAGGATTGAAAATATTCTATTAATCCTATTACCGCAATAGATAAATTAAATTGTAAGAACGTCTTAGCTCTAGTAACTCGTATATATACAGCCTAGGAAACTATAAAGGCTAATATTAAAAAGGCTTAGGATTGTATATAATCTATTATTAACCGTTACTAGTAACTAATTAATTAGTAGATCGGTAATATAGTCTACCTAAATACTAAGAATCTTACGGTCTAGAGACTGAGCCGAAAGCTATCCGATTAATAGGAGGGCCCTTTTAAAGTACTAGAACAGGTTGAAAACTCGTACTATCTACAGCTACCCCTAGGGTCGAGAATATATAATATCTTCGCACCAAACCTGCTATATAAAAACCCCTAGGACCCTCTACTAGGGTAAGAAGCTCTAAAACCACCCGCTATCGCTATTAAGAGGGTAGAAGAGTGGGAGGTTAAGGAAATACTAGCTAGTAAGCTGTATTATAAGACCCTCAAATACTGTATAAAATAGGTAGGATATAATTCTAATCTAGTCTAGTATAAAGCCTCAAATTTTATAGGTTCGCTTTATAAGCTAAGAGCTTTTTATAATAAGTATCCAAATTAACTAGGACCCTTAAGAGCTCTAACTAAATGGATTAAGATATATAAAGATAGTATAGAGAATATAGATTATCTAGTAGACGATAACGTATAAGAGTTAAGTAGTAGATAGGAAAACTAAATTACAGGCCCGAAATTACTCCTTTATAGAATCTAGAGGGTCTGATAGTAGGCTATCGGATACCTCTCTAGTCCTCTTCTCTTCTACTCTTCTTTCTCTTCCTTCCCTCCAGACTCCCTTTAAACCTCCCCTACCTCGTTTTTAGCCGCCTAAAAGCGCCGCGATATTAGCTTAAAGGCTAGATATTAGAGCTTTTAAGGCCGAAACCTAATAGAGTAACTTAGTACTCTAGTAGAATAAAGCTACCTAGATACTAGCCGTAAGAAGGCTATCTTCCTAACTCTTTACAACCTGGGCTATAAGCGCTAGGCTGTAAGTAGACTCTGAAACAGCCTTAAAGGCTACCTTTTTATCCTCCTCATCCCCTGTATATTAGGCTGCTACCTATAGTTCGAGATAGCCCTAGAGGACTAGAAACTTCTCCTTATAGTAGGAGGGGATCTATAAGTATATTAGTAGTAAGTACCCTACTAGTATTAGATACGATTTATACAGGGTTGTACTTTTTATTTTACAAGGTATAATACTCGCATTTTTTTAATCTTAAAGACTAAAAGGTAAATATTATATATTACCTACGGGCGAGCGTGTATATAGCTTAAAGGTAGATAACTTAGAAAGCCTCTAAAGAGGCTCTAGAAGGTAGGCGGAGTAGTATATTAATTAATTTTTTTCTACGAGGTGTTAGCAATATTTTAATAATTAACGGTTCTAGAGACGCGTAATAATACGTACGGAGTAGAAGTTGTTGTTTAGTTAAGGAAGCTTAGTTAACAACAACCTAACAATATACTAAGGCTGGTAAACACTTATTACTATACGCGACGAAATTGCAATATTAATAAACTATTATAATAGTAGTTACCAGCTAATATATAGGTTAATTATACTTACTGTAAAAACCTTACTTAATATTACGTTAATATATAAACGCATCTCTATAGGCAACTATATATATTAGCTCTTACCGATAAATACCTCCTCAAAGAAATTTCTTTATACTAGAACCTATCTGTAATAGCTCCAATTCCCTCCTAAACTAGTATAGATAGGGACTATCAGCCTATAAGGAGGGGGGTAGTATAATAATGCGAAGAAATCGTTCTACGAAAAGCTTTACATACAACCTTATCCTAAAGCTTTTTACTTATCTTATCCTACCCCCGGCTCCGCCCCTTTTCCCTTCCGTATATAGTTGTATACTCCCTCATAAGTAGCTTAGTAGTTCTTCTATATCCTTTCGTATAAGGCCTATAGGTGTTAATGGAATTCCTAGGTCCCTAAACCCCCACGCACTCCTATATACCTCTAAGTGGATTCGTGCCGCATTCGGACCTATTATCTTGCCTACGCTGTTATAGTATATTTTTCGGGTATAGAAGTTTTACTAGATTATTAGAAAGTAATTATAGTAGAATAAAATATTAATACTAGGGTAGATTAGAGTAATATTAGATTATAGATTACTTTAGATAAACTCTTAAAAACCTTCTAGTACTAATCCGAATTTATTTTAGCTATAATCTATAGGCTAATAGTTTATTTTAGAAGATTAAAAACGCTTCTCCTTTCTATATTATAGGCTATTAAATAGGCGACTATAGCGTTAAAAAAGCCTTTCTATATAAGCTTAAAGCTAAGGTTTAGTATCTTTAAACTAGGGAGAATCTTATCTTATAGGTAGAAGAACTATTTAGATTAAGATATAGATCCTCTAATAGCTATACTAATAAAGTAAGCTTTAAAAGTTAGGAACGTTTCTCTCTTATTTATTCTTAGGACCTAAAACGCTTATTATACCTCTATCTCTTTATTATCTATAATAAAATACGATTATAGAAGTAAAATTATTTCTTTAATATTCTTAAACTTATATTAGTCTAATTTAGCTAGGTATTTTAGCTTTAGATACCCTTTTATAGTACTAGAGGTATATCCTTATACTAATACTATACGTATATACTCTATCTAATAGTAATCTATATTAATCTTAAATCGGTTTAGAATTAAGGTTTACTATTATTTAAATATTAGTTTCCTACTATTTATAAGACTTTTAATCTTAGATATATATTTAGTAAGATAGGTTTAAAAAGGTTTAAGAATAGTTAAGAAGTTTCTTAATATATTATTAGTTCTAATTTAGTAGTTTATAGAGGTTAATTAGAACTAATAGTTCTCTATTATATTAAGCGTACGATCTCCTCTTATAAAATTGCAATTTATTTCTTAAGAGTTAATTTACTCTAATTTCCCTCTAAATTAGATAGGTTCTTTATTATAAGCTCTATAGAAAGAGGTCTATCTATTATAGAGCCTCTTATAAAAAGTAATAGTTGTTATAGGGATTTTCGGCTAGTCTACCGAGCTGTATTAGATATCGACGTACGATATTACGGTCGATATTACACCGGATATTATACTAGATATTAGCTAATATACCCCTTTTTCATGTATATAAATATAGCCCGCTAACTATCTTTAATCAACCAGTTCAGCTCCTTATCTCCCTCCCTAAGATAAGATTCGCCTCTTACTATAGTTATAAGCCCGGTTACCGTACTAAAATAGCTGTAACTTAATTTATATATTGCGATCGATATTACTTCTTTTTATTTAGTGTCGTAATATCGCGATATTATTATCTTTATCGTTTACCAACGATCTTTAAGTACTTAGCTATTAGAATTACGTGCAAATTCTATATTTTATAAGCCTATTAATATACTATATCGCGTTTAAGGCTATTTTATTCTCCTATATCGATACATCCTAGTATATTTCTGGTTGAGGGTATAAGAATATACGGATCCAAGTGTACCTCCTAAAGAGGTTAAAATCTATTAACTAGAACCTAATCTCCCTAATATAGCCTAGATCGTATTTTTTATATACTTTAACGTCGCGTAGGCGTATTTAATGTTATTGTAATACTAGTAGAACCCCGGAAAATACTATATTAATGCTGCCCTATAGAGTAATTACTATTCTATAACACCTCTAATACAGCTTTTAGCGATAATTCTAATACTCGTCGAAGTTCCTACAGCTATATATTTCAACTTTTTAGGATACTAATCGATTAGAAAGCCTTAATTCAGCGTATAGTTATAAAATCAACTACTAAGGTAGAATTATTAGTACTATTAGTCGCTAGATCAGAAATAGAGTAGTAGTAGAAAGCCTTCGCTTTACTATACTTCTATATTAACGCGTAACTAGTACTACTTTACAATAATTAACAAATAGTAGATATCGTAAATAAGCTATATAAGCGCCTTAATACTAAACTTCGCTATATAGATATATACTAGTACTAGCTACGTTAAGAAGTAGTAGAGTAGAGACTTATAATTAGTTAGTAACCGACGAATCTAATACCAGCCGACAGTCTTATAAAAGTTCTGCAGCCGCAATAATACTAAAGGTTTATTAAGCAACTAAAAATAGAAGATATTTTAGCTAGAATTAAATCTCAGGAATTTCTATCAGCCAAATAAATCGATTACTAATAAGAATCTTAGGGGGTAATTTAAATTAATATTTCTGCAAGTATATTTAGCTCTACTACTAATTACTCTATACAATTTACCTCTTTTAGTATAGTATCTACCTTAATTTTTTTAACGCAGCTTCTCCTTCGCAATTAAAGCTAGGGGGGTATATTATAGGGATTTTCGGCTAGTCTACTAAGCTGTATTAGATATCGACGTATGATATTACGGTCGATATCACGCCGGATATTACGCTGGATATTAGCTAATATACCCCTTTTTCATATACATAAATATAGCCCGCTGGCCATCTTTAATCAACTAGTTCAGCTCCTTATCTTCCTCCCTAAGATAAGATTCGCCTCTTACTATAATAGTTATTCTATATACGTAGATAGAAGCTTCCTCTTACTATAACTTATATATATATTAGTTCTAGTATAGAAATTAGAAGGTAAATTATAGTTAGATATTAGCAGTTACTTCTAATTCTAATAGGTTATTAGTAGTCTCCGAGTTTCTACCTAGATATACTCTACGCAGCTTTTCTAAATGTAATTCTAATTATAGAGAATAGAAAGTTCTAAACTTAAAAGCTTTAATTAATAAAAAATTTTTAAAATTCTATCTAGATAACTAAATAATTTAATATAATAGTATATAAGTATTATAATTTAAACTAAATTAGGTATATTTTAAACTTAAATATAGTTAAATAAACAATTAATATAATATTATTAAAGAGGCTATTATTAATAATATTAAGTTTTTCTATATAATATAATAGTATAGGTAAGATAATAGGTCTAAATATAGTATAAATCTACTTAGAGGTATATAAGAGTATATAGGGGTTTAAGAATCTAAGAATTCTATTAATATCTATAGACCTTATATAAAAGGATATAGAAAAACTACTAAGCTATTTATAAAGGAGTATATAACTATATATAGATAGAAAAAGAGGCGGAATTAGGGGTAGAATAAGATAAGTAAAAAGCTTTAGAATAAGATTATATATAAAGCTTTTTATAGAACAATTTCCTTATATTATTATAAGAGAGTTGTTAATATTATATATTAAAAGTTATAGTAGCGCGTTATACGCTCTTAAATTAGCCTAATTTATACGCCTATAAGATAAGCTTAATTCTACTTTCTTATTAAATTAATAGAAGGTTATATTCTAGATTTATTATAGTTTATATATAGTATTTATAATACTAAGAAAAAGTGGCCGCTTCGATAGTTTAGCTGCTTCGATAGTAGAATATATTAGTTAAAACTAACGTAGTTTATAAGTAAGCTATTAGTATAAGTAAGCTGTTACCTTACTAAACTTTTAACGGCCTATCTAGATTAATATATAATAGCTTAATATAGTAACGTATAATTAATCTATAAAGAATTACAAATTATTCTTACAATCTTAACTATCGATCGAGGTTAAGTTTTAACCGAAAATAGCGCTATAATAACTTTTTACTACCCTTAAAGTACTCTCTACTTTTAATATACTAGAATAGCTGCGCGACGCGATTATAAGCTAAATTTAAAGAAGCTTATAAAGACTAAAAAGGAGGTACTTATTAACTATATCCTTAATTAGAATTTATAAGGATTTCCGCCTATAATTAATAGTATATAAACTATAGTAAATAGACTATTAGTTGAGCGCGGTACTAGCTAGATTAGTATCTACTAGCCTCGAAACTTTATATAGTATACTAAGTATCTTAAAACCTAATTAAACCGTTCTTATAATTAGTAGCAAGCTTTATATAAAGATCTAATAATTATAGGCGCGTAGTTCTAGTTTCTATAAGATATAAAGGAGAAGTATAGAATTTAAAATAAAGATACCTATAATTTTAATAAGATAGGCTTTATTATAGGCTAAATATTAGCTTAGATAGTTATTATAGATTTAGAGAATTATTATATAAATGCTATTTAGCTAGACGATTATAAATAGACTATAATAATTTTAGTAATTAATATAATCGGCTAGACGATCCTACTACTTATTATTTTTAAGGGCGTCTACTACCTATCTTATTAGTATAAGAGTAATAATATACCGGGCGATTAGACGATTATAACTAGTAATAATAGTTAAATAAATAACGAGATTAGTATTATCTAGCTTAAGTACTTTAATTAGTATATAAAGAGCTATATAATAGATACCTATTAATTACTAGTTATTAACAGCTATAATAGCTACGTTTCGCTTAAGT
Organism: Lojkania enalia; assembly: GCA_010094045.1. NCBI lineage: Eukaryota > Fungi > Ascomycota > Dothideomycetes > Pleosporales > Lojkania > Lojkania enalia. The sequence goes on from ML986651.1 coordinate 213,530, forward strand.
TTTAAGAAATCTATAAGGAGGAGAAGATTATCTATCTCTATATACCGCTATATTTATTATACTTACTATAGTTACTTAATATAGACTGCTTCTTACTATTAAAACGCGTATATAGTACTAAAATCTTAACCTTAGTACGCGATTATATTAACTATATTAATAAGACTACCTTTTTTCTAACTTTTAAAGCAGCCTATAATTAATTAATTATAGAAGCTAATATCTATATAAACTTTTAAAGTACTAGAATAATACTATATAATTTAGAAGTAGTACTATTAAAGTTTAATATTAAGCTATATATACTAATACTACCTATTTTAGAAACTACCCTCTAAGAGGCTAAAATATCTAGTAATATATATAAACTAGAGGCTTAATTAATAATAATTTATAGTAGGATTTAGTAATATTAAAATTTATTACTTATACTAATTATCGCAGCTCCTAATTAGGTTTAAAAAGACGCTATAATAATAACGCATTTAATTATTCTAATAGCTAATTAAATTAAGAGTCTTAAATAAGTAAATAAGGTAGTAATATATTATAAACATAGAACGCTAAGAGGTATTACTTCTATAGCTAGGGCTCGATCTAATATTAGCTACTATATAGGTCGACTTGGACGAGGACTAATAAGGTAATAACAGGTAGAAGTATATTAAGGACTAATTATTAGACAGTAAGTAGTAGGATTATAGAAACTAGGGAAATAATTAGCTAGATAACAAGGTATAGTATAACCTATATACGTAATAATAGTAGAAGTGTTAGGTATAGTAGAGTAGACCTAATAGATCTAACAGACCTAATAAGCTAGGCTTAGCGGTCTTAGACCTAACTATATAAGATAGGAGATCTTTTTAGTAGATTAAATCCTATATAATTATTTTCGTAGATTTATCTTATTACTATATTAGACTTCTAAATATACTTATTATACTCGAAGACCCGGCGATCCTAATACTCTCTCTTTACTAAAGCTACTACCTCTAACTAATCTAACGTAAATAAGCTCTAGTATATATATAACTATAGTAGCGGTCGTTATATATACTAATAGTATATAGATTAGTAATATAATAACTAACGTTAAGAGAATAGGAAGCGTAAAGAAAACTACTAATGCTAACCTAGACTAAGAGAGTAATAGACTATACTATAGAGTTCTAGAAACTTAGCGCTAGACTAGGATAGGATAATAGTATATTAGTAGAAATCTTCTATAAAGGGCTTAAGAATAAGATTAAAGATAATCTAGCTAGAGAAGAAAGACTAATAGAGCTATTAGAAATAATCGAATTAGTAGTTAGGATTAACAACCGTTAATATAAGTAGAAGATAGAGAAATAATCTTAGCTACAAATATTCGTACTAACTAAGAAGGAAAATAAGACGGTGCTATAGGATAGTAATCTAATAGTCCTTAGAAAAGTCGAAAAGGATAAGGGAAAGAACTACTAATAATTAAGGATAAGTAATCTTAAGAAAGAAAGGCTTAAGGAGGGAATATATCTTCTATATAAATAGAAAGGGTACTATATAAAAGAATATTTAAATAAGAAGAAGAAAGCCTAAATAATAACTACGCAACCTACTAATAGATACTAATATCTAATACGGTACTAGATATATTATATAGATAATAGATGCAGAACGTACTATTTAATAAAAGAAGTAATTATTAGCCGCAGCTAAGAAGGATAGTAGTAGTTATCTAATATATAGAATATCTACTAGGTATACTAAGACTTAATAGTATATTAATCCTAGAAAGAATAAAGTAAAGAAAATACTAGATTTATAATAAAATATATTAGATAAAACTATACCTCTAGAAATATTAGAATATACTATTCGAAGAAGCAACATTCTAAAATAGCTAAAGTATATTAGAAACTATAGTAAAATTAATAGGAAAAATTATAGATAAAGAAGTATTCGAGTAACGTATTCTACTATTAAAGCGGCCAAACTATTAAAGCGGCTACTTTTTCTTAGCACAACGAACACCATATACGAAAAGTTAATTTACTTAATACTAATAAGAGATCCTATATACAATATACTTTCATCTAATTTAGAATTTTCCCTACTATCCTTTTAGCACGTACGAGCGTTATATCCAGTTTTACTATAGTTACTACAGTAGCGTTAAGCTGGTTGAGCCCTTTCTTAAGTATCAGCACCACGAGTCTTCTTAAAGGGCTAAGAGCTTATAGATGCTTCAGCAGCTACGTACAAAGATCCCTCGCTATATAATACTATACCGCTATACTGAATATACTTTCTTTTACGCGTTTTACGCTTAGTTACTTCTTCTAATTACCATTTAAGCTTAGAGTTGCGAGCTTAAAGAAGCGTATTCTAATGTAGTATTAACTCAGCACCTTTTATAAGCTGTAAGAATCCTTCTTACGCCTCTTTTAGTAATCGTATAAAGGACTTTCGTATAAGTATTAATTATAACCTAAATTTATATATATTACTTAGAGTTTTAGACTACTAGAAGTCTTCTTATAGAAGTAGTTCTAGTAGGGTATATAGTTATATATTAAGGCGATCTAATATAACCTGCGCGTTTAGAGGAACAATTTCTATTACTTTAAAGGCCTTTCGACAGTTCTTATACGTAAATATATTAAAAAACGCGTCCTTAAAGGCTGGAAGGAAGCTTTTTTTATTAATATAGTAGACGTATTAGTACGCTAAGTCTTATACACGCTGCAAATACTTTAGCTTTAATAGTAAAAAGCAAACTATATTAAGAGGCTGAAGTATATACGATAAATAAGAAGGTATATAAAGCGTTAGGATCTTTTATACGAGGCAGTAATCTTTAAATTCCTAGTTAAGGTAGCTTTTATAGCTGTCTAAAATAAGTAGCCTATACAACTCTACCTAACGCATCTTTATATGCTTATTAAAGTACTTTAGCTACTTAAGACTAAGCGTGTTATTTGTCCAGCCGTTCTTAGAGACTGAAATTTTCCAATTGTACGGTATACCTACTTCTTTATACTATATAGAGATATAGACGCGTTCTTTATAGATAATAAATGGCGGGGTTGCGTACGCAGTAGTATAGATATTTTAGATAACTATAACCTACTCGCGATCGCCTAGCTATATAAGAGTAGGCTTTATACGACGTTCTAAACCTATAACAACCTTTATAGTACTAATAATACCTATCTAAAAGCCTGTCTTATTAAAGTTGTAGATATTATTATTATATATGCTATATTTCGCAATTGTATCCTATACGAGCTTAAACTACGCGTTAATAACTTCTGGATTCTCTTATTTTATTTTTTAGCAATCCTTTACTCGATTAAAGACTATTTTAAGCTCGTCTATATATGCTATAAATCGTTTAAACTAATTCTTTCTTATAGATATTCTACCACGTACGCCTAATAGTTTATCTACTATATCTACTACCTTATATAGCCGGGGCGCAAATCCTCGCGAATTAAGGTTAAGAATATATTATACAATTGTTTATTCTTCGGTTACTATAAGCTTCTAGCGATTTAGTTGTATACGAGGGCGAAACGCGATTCTGTAAAGTCGAGCAGAGAGTCGTTAATATTATACGTTAAAAGTTATAGCAGCGCGTCGCACGCTCTTAAACTAGCCTAATTTATACGCCTGTAAGGCAAGCTCAATTCTACCTTCTTATTAAATTAATAGAAGGTCGCGTTGTAGATTCATTATAGTTCGTACGTAGTGTTTGTAATATTAAGAAAAAGTGGCCGCTTCGATGGTAGAATACGTTATATATAGAAGATATACTAAAGCTACCCTATAGAATAGGCGAAAGGTAAGAAAGGAAAATATATACTACTCTATAAGAATAGCTGTAAAAAAGATTAGACCAGCTGTTACTAGGATAATTACTTAATATATAAAGGTATTAAGATAAAGCTAGAAGTATAGCTAAGAATAGATATATAATTATTACCAAGAATCTTACTATCTTAGAATAAGATAGAAGATTATATAGAAAATAGGTATTATTAGATTTATAGAAGTCTAATTTACCTTAGAATAGAGTATTTATACTAGCTTAGTAAAATCGTTGTAGAAGCTGAGGAGCTAAGAAAGTTAGTTTTAGAGGTAAAGGAGATGCAGGGAGATGTTAAGAGGCGACTTAATATTACAACTTATAAGATAACGGGAGTAAGTATACTTAAGAAGAAAGAACGTTTCGAGGATAATATATATTTAGAGGAATATAAAACTTTAAGTTAGAAATAATATATAGTTAGATACTAGTACTACTAAAATATATTTAAAGTGTTTAAATAGTAAGAATTAAATAAAGATTACTAACTAATTAAATAGTAATAGTATTTCTTAGGATGGAAGTATAAGATATATAGTAAATAGATAAAGGCCGCTTACGCCTAAGAACTATAGATAAAATATAGTATAGATAGATATCTACTATATAGAGAAGAGAAGGAGAAGGTAGGGTTCTTCCCCTCTTAGTTAAAAAACTAAGTAGCCCCTAAGGCGATAGCCACGCTAAGAAACCGGGTAGAAAAGCTGTTAGAAAAGTTACTAGTATAATATCTTTATATATAGTACTCTAAGTAGAATTTAATAAAAGGAAACTTAAAATACTACTTAATAGTAGAGCTTCGGATATATTTATATTAGCGTAATAGGTTTATAAGAATAATATAGAGTAGAGGGAAAAAATAGTACCTTATATAATACACCTAGTAGATAATAAGCTAATAGACTATAGTAGAGGAGTCGTACTAATAGAAACTAAAAAGCGAGCGCTTTATATTATAGAATATACTAATATAAGTATTAATATTATAAATCTAGGAAAATTTAATATATTACTAAGTATAAACTAGCTAGCTAAATATAATTCTAGAGTAGATTAGTAGTAAAAGATAGTTTATAGGTTATAAAGCTGCTCTAAGATAGAACAGGTAGTAGAATAGTATAGGGTAAGACGTTCCTCGGGTCTATAGTTAATATAGAGAGTATCAGCAGCTACGATAGCTAAATATCTTAAGAAGATAAAATAGACGCTAGGTATTATCGTAGTTTAGAAAGTATATAAGGAACTATAAGATAAAAGTATACTCTAAAAAATTTAAGAGGATTATAGCGAATTTATAAGGCTATATAAAGTATAGTAAGAGGCGAATCTTATCTTAGGGAGGGAGATGAGGAGCTGAACTGGTTGATTGAAGATAGCCAGCGGGCCATATTTATGTATATGAAAAAGGGGTATATTAGCTAATATCCAGCATAATATCCGGCGTAATATTATACGTAATATCGTACGTCGATATCTAATACAACTCAGCAGACTAGCTAAAAATCCTTATAATATACCCCCCTAGCTTTAACTGCGAAGGAGAAGCTGCGTCGAAAAAATAAAGGTAGATACTATACTAAAAGAGGTATATTATATAAAGTAACTAGTAGTAGAGCTAAGTACACTTGCAGAAATATTAATTTAATATAATATAGGGTGAGTTATAATCAATTTTTAATTACCTCCTAAGATTCTTATTAGTATTTAATTTATTTAGCTGATAGGAATTCCTAAGATTTAATTCTGGCCGAAATATCTTCCATTTTCAGTTGTTTAATAAACCTTTAGTATTGTTGCAGCTGCAGAACTTTTATAAAGCTGTTAGCTAGTATTAGATTCGTCGGTTGCTAACTAATTATAAGTTTCTACTCTACTACTTCTTAACGTAGCTAGTGCTGGTATATATCTATATAGCGAAGTTTGGTATTAAGGCGCTTAGATAGCTTATTTACGATATCTACTATTTGTTAATTATTGTAAAGTAGTACTAGTTGCGCGTTAATATAGAAGTGTAGTAAGGTAAAGGCTTTCTACTACTACTCTATTTCTAATCCAGCGACTAATAGTACTAATAATTCTACCTTAGTAGTTGATTTTATAACCGTATATTAAATTAAGGCTTTCTAATCGATTAGCATTCTAAAAAGTTGAAATATATAGTTGTAGGAACTTCGACGAGTATTAGGATTATTACTAAAGGCTGTATTAAATATACTATAGAATAGTAATTATTCTATAAGGTTAATATAATTAGTATTACTACTTTAGCTAATAGTAGAGGTATTTTATATATTATTAGCTATTACTATAATTGCTAAGTACTTTATATTAATTAGATATTGCTATTCCCTTAAAGTAGTGTTAATATAATAATTACTGGAGTTCTAAAGGTATTATAATAATATTAAGTATACTCGCGCGATATTAGGGTATATAAAAACTATAATCTAGGCTAGACAACTAATTAGTTATTAGTAGTAAGATATCCTATTAGAGGATTCTTTAGTAGCGGCTAGTAGTATATTCTTATATAGAGGCGTATTCGGCGCCTTCTTATTAACCGTAATATTAAATTATACTGCTACCTTATCGATAAATAAGTCTTATAGTAGCTAGGTCTTACGCTACTATATATTACGTACGACTCGAACTTCTAAAAACTAATTTAAATCTCTAAGAGATTAAAGTTTATATTTATTACTTAATTGCGATTTAAATTTCTGCTTAGTAGAGATATTTAATAGATAAACTAGGATTATAATATTATTAATATAAAAGAAGACAATTAGCTTATTATTTACGTATAAGTAAGATATTCCGAGTACTATTTTAAGACCTAATTACCTTAGAGTCCTATCTAGCTTATAATACTAAAGTTTTAGAGCATCCTTAAAGCTGTATATAGCTTTCTATAGTTGTAGATATTTCTTATACTTATATACGAAACCTTCTAGTATATAGATATATATTAACCTATCTAATCGGCAGTTAAGGAACGTGTTAATAATATTAAACTAGTATATATCAAGTTTAAAATAAGTTGCAATTAATATTAGAAAGTAAAAGATTTGTACAGCTAGTATAGTAGTATAGATATCTCCCTATTAAGATTGTAGATCGCCGCATACGACTAATCTAGCCTTAAATTTATATAGGAAACCGTCCTTATCAAATTTATATGCGAATACCTATATTACTAGGAGAATTTTAGTAGAGTCTTAGAGGATTATTACCTTTTACTAGGTATTTATATCCTCCTACTTCTATAACTCAGCACGATAGGCCTTATAAAAGCTAGTACCGAAGGAGTAATTCTTTAGATTCTTATAGTACTTTAGTTCTAGCAGAAGCTAATTGCGATAATATTTTCTAATAGTACGAGTTTCCTTTATATAATTTGCTAGTATTAGCTCGCTATTAAATAGTACTGTAAAGGTTGTAAAATATAATTAAGGCGGCCTGCGGCTATATAAGAACCTGCCTCCCTAGATTATATTATCCCTTAATATTTAACTACTAATTTCTTTCCTCCGCGGGGTATTATTTATTCTTCTTAAGAGTATAGAAGTATAAGAAGGTAATAGTTACTATCCTTATAGCAAATTATCGCTAAACGCAGTATCTTTACTATCTACTAGTAGTACTACAGGGGTATCCTAATTCCTTAATACTAGTACTAGTATTAATTCTAGTATTAGGAGTTTCCAATTACTAGTAATATCGTCGATTTGTTCTTTAAAAACAGTATTCTCCTACTAATAGGCCTTCTTACTAATTAAATTGCCTGCTAACTCAGTAGAGATATCTTAATTAGACAGCCGATCCTTATAGATTGCTTCTACAACTTCAATTATTTTATTGTTACTACTATTAATAGAACTCTTAATATTATTAATTTAAAAAAGAAACTTCTTTAGAGATTCTTTTAGCAGATATTCCTCTTCTTTACTAGATATAATATCGCTAAATACAACGTCTCTAGTATTAAATACCCGTTTTAATTTTAGAATTAGCACTCGGTATATATTTATACTCTTATATTATAAGAGTTTCCCGATTAGTACCTATAATACTAGTTTATCGCCTCTTAATAGAATTTTATCTAAAACGTACATTCGCAATTCTATAATTTAAAGGTAAGTAAGAAACAGTTTATAGCTAAAAACAGCCTTATATAGGGTTTTAAATCGAAGGCTTATAATCGGCGTTCTATTAAGTAGGTATATTACTATATAAGCTAATTTATTAGTATATTTATTAAAAATATTACCTTCTATTATAAGAGCGCGCGCGCGGGTTATAATTTAATATTCTACTTACTCTACTAGGCTATTCTACTTAGGCGTATAAGGCGCGCGAGCTTTAATTATAATTCCTTAATTAAGTAATACTTCTATAAATTTTAAGAAGTTTAAGTTGTTATCTATATAGATATATATAATCTTTCTTTTATACTATTATTTAATTTTTGCTAACAGTATTTTAAAGGCTTTTATAAGGGTAGATTTCAACTAATTATATATTATAAATCCCTTATACTACTAGAACACCTAATTAACTATATAAAATAGGTATCTCTTACTATTATAGTACCTCTTATAGTTCTTCTAAAGTTGTATAATATTAATCACAATTCTCTCGAATAGTTTAGTAGTTAGGTAAAGCTAACTATACCAGCTAATCTACTATAATAACTTCGCTTATATATATATCTAGTAATCTCGCTATACTAGTACTTCTTAATCGCTTAACTAGATACCCTTAGCTACCTAAGGTAGGGCTAATACTAAATCTCTACCTAGGTAGCCTAATAATTAGTATACTTCAGCTAAAGAAACAATTTATATTAGTTGCTAGTAATAGAAGAGTTTTTCCTTAATTACTACGACTATCTTATATCTAGAAAGTAAATTAAGTAGAGGCCTTTTTACTAGATCTACGTCTAGTAGCTAGTAGCTGTTAAACAACTCTAAATAATAAACGATATTATAGTAATTGTACTAGTAAAAGCAATCTCTGCTTAAGTCGAACTAGATACTCTATTTCCTATTTCTAATTAGAGCTATTATATTAGTTAGCAACTAAGAAATATAAGCAACTTCTATTAACTTAATATCTCTCAGACCTGCAAGAGAATTAATCGTAATTATAATAGTATCCTATTCTAATATAGAGTATATACTACCTCCCGCAGCAATTTTATCTTCAGAATTTACTATCTAAGTAGTCTACTAATTAAAAGCCTTAGAGTTATATATATAGATATTAGAACCTAGATTAAATATCTACCAATTTAGGATACTAGTCTCTTCTTTCTTAGGGGTAGTACTCGCTGAAAAATTACTCCTTTAAATTATCTAGGTATTTCCCTAGAGGCTAGCAGCCTTTATAGAAGCTTTACTATTAAACGAGGATTTTAACTTCTTATATTTTTCTATATTTACCTTTAGGGCATTCTTTTTCCCCTAGTTATTTCTATTTAAGATATTATCTTAGGCTTTTAGTATTTTCTAATCTAGTACCTAGTTTAGTAGCCTAATCGATTTATTTACGTACTTATAATTACTCTAGAAGTACCGCTTCTTATAGAAATAGAGTAGTAGAGTACGTAATTACGAACCGGATTTTTCTTAAGGCTGCTGCGCAGTACTATTAGAATTTGCTTAAGGAATTAATAGATATTATAAAGCTATAAACAAGTTGAGCGCCTTCTATAGATTAAAATATCTATAGTAATTAGTATATTAATATATTAATTATTTAATTATAGGAATCGGTTAATTAATTTTACCTAGCTTATTTTTAGTATTAATTAGTACTATATAGATTAGCGCCTACACCTTATCTTTCTTAGTAACTATTAGAAGAAAATCCTTTTCTACTCTAAGACCCTAAACTTCTACTAAGCTAGCAGCCTTAGTATAATAGATTACCTAATTCTACTACTTTAGCTATTTCTCTACCTCTCTATTAGTTAGGTACTTAAAAAGAGCTTAATATTTCTTCTAGATTAGTTACTCCCTTAACTTAATAGTAGGTGCTAACTTTTCCTATAAGATTCTAAGAATCTTATAGCTAGTTATATTATTACTAAGTATTACTTTATATTAAGGCGATATTATTATTAGAATATTGTTATATATAATACGGAGAGCGTTATTAATCTTAATCTAATCCTTCCTTTATTAATTATACTAGTTCCTTACCCAATTTTAATCTATTGTTTATATTAAGGTTATCTCCTTATATATAACTCTACTAGAGGAGTATCTTTCTATTTCCCCTTCTAGATTTATCTTCGGGGTTCGGAACTTACCTATATTAAAGAGGAAAGGTTCTAGCCTATAGATTTTAACCTCTTTAAGAGGTACGCTTAGATCTAAATATTCCTATACCTTTAACCTACTAGCTGTTAGTTTATACTACTTAAACTAATCCTCTTAATCGCTAGAGATACTAAGTATCTTCTTCTTAGATATAGCTATAGAGGAGTATACAACTATTATAATACTAGAAATATACTAGAATATATTAATACTAGAGAATAAAATAGCCTTAAATATAATATAGTATATTAATAGGCTTATAAAGTATAGAATTTATATATAATTCTAATAGCTAAGTATCTAAAGATTGTTAGTAAATAATAAAGATAATAATATCGCGATATTATAATACTAAATAAAAAAGGTATAATCGTAATATATATATATAAAGGTTAAGTTGCAGTTATTTTAGTATAGTAACCGGGCTTATAACTATAGTAAGAGGCGAATCTTATCTTAGGGAGGGAGATAAAGAGTTGAACTAGTTAATTAAAGATAGCTAGCGGGCTATATTTATATATATAAAAAAGGGGTATATTAGCTAATATCTAGTATAATATCCGGCGTAATATCGTACGTAATATTATATATTAATATCTAATACAGCTCGGTAGACTAGCTAAAAATCCCTATAATATAAAGAAGTAGAGAATAGAAGATTACTTAAGTATAAGAAATACAACTAACGTACCTTATAAGCGAGGGGCCTATATAAGCGAGCGGTCTACCCTATTACTAAAACGTAACACCTGAGCTTTTAATAATAATATAATAACGAAATAATAAGAATATAGTCTAAAACGAGAATTAAGTAAACTTAAGCCTCTTAGCTACTAAAAGAGGCTAAATAAATAGTAAAAGACGCGCTACTTTAATATTTAATATAATTTAAACAACCGTACGCTAATAATATACTAGAATCTACTTATAGCGCGATTATAAGCCTAACTTAAAGAGACTAACAAAACCTAAAGAGGAGGTTATTATTTAATATATACTTAACCTAGATTCGTAAGAATTTGCGCCTACTTTAGCTACTATATAAAATATAGCTAATAGCTTACTTACTAAGCGCGGTATAGGCTAGATTAGTATATATTAGCCTAGGAACTTTGTTAGATATACTCTTAAGCTTAAGACACGCCTAAATCAGCCTTATAATCGCTAGAGAGCTCTATACGAAGATCTTAAGGTAATTAAAGGCTGGTTTAAACTTATACAGCGTACTAAGGAGAAGTATAGTATTATAGACAAGGATATATATAACTTCGACGAATCTAGCTTTTAAATAGACGTTATCTTATTATAACTAGTTGTTATAGGTATAGAGAGACGTAATTAACTAAAGGCAATTTAATTAGGTAATTGTAAATAGATTTTAGTAATTTAGGGGATTAATACTACTAGCTAGGCGCTCCTACCCTTTATTATTATTACTAGCTACTACCATCTCTCTATCTAGTATAAAAGTAACAATATACCTAAGAACTGGGCTATTATAGTTAGTAAGAACGGCTGGACAATAAATAAACTTAGTATTAAGTAGTTAAAGTACTTTTATAGGTATATAAGAGATTATATAATAGGCGCGCGTCGACTACTAATCTTTAATAACTATAATAGCTATAACTCGCTTAATTTCCAGAAATTCTACAAGGAATAGGGTATTATTCTACTCTATATACTAGCTTATTTATTACACCTATTACAGCTACTAGATATAGGCTACTTCTTACTATTAAAGCATATATATAGAAATCAGATCTTAGTTTTAGTACGCAATTATATTAACTATATTATAAAACTTAAGTTCTTTCCAGCCTTTAAAACTACTTTTAATATATTAATTATAAAGGATAATATCTATACAAGCTTTTAAGGAGCTGGTCTAGTTCTATTTAATCTAGAAGCGGTACTTTTAAAGCTTAATATAAAGTTTCGTATACTAATACTACTAGTATAAGATAATACCCTATAAAAAGTAAAAACACTAAGTAACGCG
>ML986652.1:0-26173 GCA_010094045.1 Lojkania enalia
CTTTTTTCTAGCCTTTAAGAATATATTTTTTAACGTATTTATGTATAAGAACTATTAAAAGGCCTTTAAAATAATAGAAATTATTCTTCTAAACGTATAGGTTATATTAGATTACCTTAATATATAATTATATATCCTACTAGAACTACTTCTATAAGAAGACTTTTAATAGCCTAAAACTCTAAATAATATATATAAATTTAGGTTATAATTAATACTTATATAAAAGTCCTTTATATAATTATTAAAAGAGGTATAAGAAAGATTCTTATAGCTTATAAAAGGTGCTAAGTTAATGCTATATTAGAATACACTTCTTTAAACTTATAACTCTAAGCTTAAAAGGTAATTAGAAGAAGTAACTAAGTATAAAACGCGTAAAAGAAAGTATATTTAGTATAATAGTATAATATTATATAGTAAGGGATCTTTATATATAGCTGCTAAAGTATCTATAAGCTCTCAGCCCTTTAAAAAGACTTATAATACTAATACTTAAGAAAGGGCTCAACTAGTTTAACGCTACTATAGTAACTATAGTAAGATTAGATATAACGCTCGTACGTACTAAAAGGATAGTAGGGAAAATTCTAAATTAGATAAAAGTATATTATATATAAAATCTCTTATTAATATTAAGTAAATTAACTTTTCGTATATAGTATTTATTACGCTAAGAAGAAGTAGCTGCTTTAATAAGATAGCTGCTTTAATAGTAGAATATATTATCTATAATCTTTATAAAGAAATTTAAAAGTAATTTCTAATTCTATATAAGTTATAAAGTTCTAAATACTATTACTATTAAGAACTAATATCCGATTCTACTAATTTAAGAGATATTAATTTAATTTAGTAAAACTAAATACTATATAAAATTCGATATTATTACTATATTTAATAAGTTAAGAATTATTAAAAGAGATAAATAGAAGACTACTTTTTATATATACTATAGGCTGTTTAAATATCTAGTAATATCTTTTAACCTAGTTAATACTCTAAATATATTCTAGTACTTTATAAATAATATACTAAAATTATACTTTAATATATTTTATACTACTTATATTAATAATATTCTAATATTTAGTAGAAATTTAAAGGATTATTATAACAATGCGAAGGAATCGTTCCACGAAAAGCTTTATATTCAACCTTATCCTAAAGCTTTTCGCTTATCTTATTCTACCCCTAGCTCCGCCTCTTTTCCCTTCTGTATATGGTTGTATACTCCCTTATAAGTAGCTTAATAGTTCTTCTATATCCTTTTATATAAGGCCTATAGGTGTTAATAGAATTCTTAGGTCCCTAAACCCCTATATACTCTTATATACCTCTAAGTAGATTTGTATTATATTTAGACCTATTATCTTACCTATACTATTATATTATATAGAAGAATTTAATACTACTAGTAACAGCCTCTTTAATAATATTATATTAATTGTTTATTTAATTATATCTAAGTCTAAAATATACCTAATTTAGTTTAGGTTATAATATTTATATACTATTATATTAAATTATTTAGTTATCTAGATAGAATTTTAAAGACCTTCTATTAACTGAAGCCTTTAGGTTTAGAACTTTCTATCCCCTATAATTAGGATTGCCTTTAGAAAAGCCGTATAAAGTACGCCTAGGTAGAAACTTAAAAACTACTAATAATCTATTAGAATTAGAGGTAACCGCTAATATCTAACTATAATTTACCTTCTAATTCTTATACCGGAATTAATACACGCGTAAGTTGTAGTAAGAGTAAACTTCTATCTATATATGTAGAATAACCGTTACCTCTTATAAGGGGCTCTATAATAGGCGGACCCCTCTCTATAGGGCCTATAATAAAGAACCTATCTAATTTAGAGGAAAATTAGAGTAAACTAACCTTTAAGAAATAAATTGTAATTTTATAAGAGGAGATCGCATGCTTAATATAATAGAAAACTATTAGTTCTAATTAACCTCTATAAACCACTGAATTAAAACCGATAATATGCTAGAAAACTTTTATAACTCTCCTAGTAAGAAACCTCTTAGCTACCTCTAAGCCCTCTTAAGCCTATCTTACTAAATATATACTTAAGATTAAAAGCTTTATAGATAGTAGTAAACTTATATTTAAATAATAGTAAGCCTTAATTCTAGACCGACTTAAAATTAATATAAATTATTATCTAATAGAGTATATACGTAGAGTATTAGTATAAAAATATACTTCTAGTACTGCGAAAGGATATCTAGAACTAAAATACCTAGTTAAATCGGACTAGTATTAGTTTAAAAATACTAAAGAAATAATTATACTTCTATAATTATATTTTATTATAGGTAATAAAGAGATAGAGGCGTAATAGGCGTTTTAAGTCCTAAGGATAAATAAGGGAGAAGCGTTCCCAACTTTTAAAGCTCGCTTTATTAATACAACTATTAAGGGATCCGTATCCTAATCTAAGTAGTTCTTCTACTTATAGAATAAGATTCTCTCTAGTCTAAAGATACTAAACCTTAACTTTAAGCTTATATAGAAAGGCTCCTTTAATACTATAGTCGCCTACTTAATAGCTTATAATATAGAAAGGAGAAGTATTTCTAGCCTTCTAGAATAAACTATTAGCTTATAGGTTGTAGCTAAAATAAATTCGGATTAGTACTGGAAGGGTTCTAAGAGTTTATCTAAAGTAACCTACGATCTAATACTACCCTAATCTACCCTAATATTAATACTTTATTCTACTACAATCGCTCCCTAATAACCTAATAAGACTCTTATACTTGAAAGGTATACGATTCTAGGTAATTACTATAATTATAATAAACTAGGATACTTTATAAACGAATATATAGTCTTTAAAGTATAAGAGATAGAAGTTAAATAAGAGGAGATTAAAGAAGAAGAGTTTCTAAATACAAATAAGTACTATTTAAATAGTTTTTAGGTAGGAAATAGAAACATCTAGAAAAACTCTCTATTCTAAACTTAAGTAAGTATAACTTATTAAATATTAATTTATCGTATTTATTTAGAGGAAAGTACTTCTAAATCCCTACTATTCTATATTTAAAAGGCGTTAGTATACAACTAAATACTCTTGTTAATACTAGTACTTAAGGCTTCCTATTCCTTAATTCTATAGTAGCTAGATTACTCTTCTAAGCCCTATATATATTAATATAGTACTTACCCTTTAAAATTACTATTAAAGGTTTTTAGGACCGAATTTAAACTCTAGTTAATTAGTATATCCGCTTACACCTATAAATTAATAGAAGAACTATCTAAAACTACCTATTTATTATTATAAATCTAGGTACTTAGAATTATATTATTAGTATTAAATAGTTATATTATTTTCAACTCTAGCTAGATACGGATAAGAATCGGATTATATAACCCTCTAAGTATCCTACTACTTATAATCCTTTACCTCCTCTTCTTATATAATTAACTCAGCTAGTATATAATAAGAAGGTAGAGCTAGATATCCAGCAACGCGATGCTCTATAGGAAAAGAACTAGTATTAGTAGTCCTATAGTCTGACTATCTATTATATTAAGGGTTTATTAAGACTGCTAAAACTATATTAGTTTTTTATAGCTTATAGTTTAAATAAGCTTAGAGCTCCTATACGCCCGTATATAATAAAGTTTAAACCTAATCCGAAGAAAGTCTATTCTTCTATTATTACTTTTATCTTAGCTAATACTTTCTACTTTAATATAAAGAGGAAAGAGAATAAGTTTTTCTCTATATCTCTATACGAAATCGAGCGGCTGATTAAAGATAAGTAAGTCCTAGAGCTAGAAGATAAGGCTGAAAATAAAGTACTAGTAAATCTCTGATTACTATCTAAATACTATAAGTATTAAAATATATTTAGTAAAACTGCGGCTTATTAATTACCGGAGTACTCCTCTTATAATTATAAGATTATTCTTATAGAACCCCGCTCTAATAGTTATAGTCTATTATATAAGTAGAATGTTAAGGAGCTAGAGGTAACTAAAAAGTATATTATAGATAATCTATAGTATAGGTATATTAAGTAGAGTCGGAGCTCCTTTATATTTCTAATCCTTTACGTTTGTAAACCTAATAGCAACCTATATATCTATATAGATTATTATAAACTTAATACTCTTACCTATAAGAATATATATCCGATACTATATATAGATAAACTTCTATCTAGGCCTATTAAGGTAGTAATCTTTACTAAGTTTAATATTCGCGCGGCCTTTAATAAGATTAGAATAGACTCTAGTTCTAAAGAATATACTACCTTTTAGACTTAATATAGAACCTATAAGTATAAAGTTCTACCTTTTAGATTATATAACGGTCTAGTAACTTACTAGCGCTATATAAACGACGTACTAATTAACTACTTAGATAACTTCTATATCGCTTATCTAGATAACATCCTTATCTACTTTAAAGACGAGGTAATATACGCTATCTACGTTAAGAAAGTTCTTAAGAGATTATATTAAGTAGGGTTATAAGTTAATATTAAGAAGAGCGAATTCTATATTACTTAAACTAAATATCTTAGCTATATTCTATTAAATAAAGGCCTTAAGGTTAACCTAGAGAAGGTAGAAGTACTATACAACTAGCAGCTACCTACTACTATAATAGGTATAAAATCCTTCTTAGGTTTTACTAGATTCTATTAACAGTTTATACTAGAATTCTCGTATATTATAAAGCTAATTATTATACTATAAAGTCCTATAACCCCTTTTATATAGACTTTAGAATATAATATTACCTTTAAGAAATTAAAGTTAGCCCTATTAAGTATACCTACATTCTACTACTTTAACCCTATATTAGAAATAAAAATGGAAACTAACGCCTCTAATAGAGTAGTTATAGGAGTACTATTATAGAAATATTCTAACGGTAAATAGTACTCTATAGTATTTTATAGTAAGGTTCTATCTAGTTTAGAACTAAACTAGAAGATCTATAATAAGAAACTATTTATAATCGTTACTACGTTTAAGTAATAGAGGGTAAAACTTATTTCTATAGCTACTAGAACTCTAGTATATACCGATTATCGCTTACTCGAATATTTTATAACTATAAAAGTACTTAATACTCGTTTAGTTTATTAGACTAAAGAATTAGCTTAGTATTAGTTCCGAATCGAGTATACCCTAGATAAGAATAATACTAGAGCGGACATCTTTAGTCGTTACGAATAAGATATAAAAAACTTAAAAATAGCTTAAACTAACAACTAGTTAAGAATCTTATTTAGACCGTATTAACTTTACCCCTAAATTAATACCGAATTAGCCTAATTCTATATTACCTAAATAATAACTTAAACGGCTATATTAAACGTTATTAAAGGCTAGGAGTAGATTATATTACTAGACTCTCTAGAGTTAATTAATATATTACTATAAGAAAACTAAGCCTCTTTTATATAAGAATATACCCTTTTACCCTATAAGTATTAGATAGAGAATAGACTACTCCTCTACAACAATTACTTATATATTCTATTAGATTCAGGCCTTTATATATAACTTATATAAGAAACTTATAACTAAGTATCCTCCGTATACCTAAATACTACTAAAATCTATTAGTTACTATCCTAGAAGTATTACTAGAAGGGTATAGAGGCTACTTATAAACGATATATATAGAATTATATCCTATACTATAAAGCTTATCTAATATAAACCCGAACCCTAGGTTTTATCTACCTACTTCCTATACTAAATTGACTAATATAATACCTATATATTAACTTTAAGAATTTTTCTATAGATAAGTCCGGATATAATTAGATTATAGTAGTAATTAATTACCTGTCTAAATAAGTAGTATCTATTCTCTACTATCGTATAATTAACGTATAGGGAATAGCCGAATTATTTATTTAATAGGTATACTACTTTAGCTATATACCCGAAACTATTATTTTAGATTAAGGATCTTAGTTTATATCTAGTTTCTAGTCCAAATTCTACTATATCTTAGATATAAAGATTAAACTATCTACTACTTATTATAAAGAGACTGACGGACAGACGGAGATTATAAATAAGTATATTAATTAGAGACTGCACTCTTTTATATCCTTCTACTAAAATAACTAGAGTTCTCTATTACCTATAATCGACCGAGTATAAGTAACTCTACCCTATATAACTATTAGAATATCCCTATATTAGATCCTATATAGATCTAAGCCCTGTTAGAGTTAGGATTAGAAATATTCTATTAATCCTATTACTGTAATAGATAAATTAAATTGTAAGAATGCTTTAGCTCTAGTAACTTATATATATATAGCCTAGGAAACTGTAAAGGCTAATATTAAGAAGGCTTAAGATTATATATAATCTATTATTAACTATTACTAGTAACTAATTAATTAGTAGATCGGTAATATAGTTTACCTAAATACTAAGAACCTTACGGTTTAGGGACTAAGCTGAAAGCTATCCGATTAATAGAAGGGCCCTTTTAAAGTACTAGAATAGGTTGGAAACTCGTACTATCTATAGCTACCCCTAAGATTAAGAATATATAATATCTTCGCACCAAACCTACTGTATAAGAACTTCTAAGACCCTCTACTAAGGTAAGAAGCTCTAAAACTACCCGCTATCGCTATTAAAAGGGTAGAAGAGTAGGAGGTTAAGAAAATACTAGCTAGTAAGCTATATTTTAAGACCCTTAAATACTATATAAAATGGCTAGAATATAATTCTAACCCGGTCTAGTATAAAGCTTTAAATTTTATAGGTTCGCCTTATAAGCTAAAAACTTTTTATAATAAGTATCTAAATTAGCTAGAACCTCTAAAAGCCTTAACTAAATAGATTAAAGTATATAAGAATAGTATAGAGAATATAGATTATCTGGTAGATAATAATATATAAGAGTTAAGTAGTAGATTTAAAAATTAAAGTATAGGCCCGAAATTACTCCTCTATAAAATCCGGAGGGTCTAATAGTAGGCTGTTAAATACCTTCCTAGTTCTCTCCTCTTCTACTCTCCTTCCCCTTTCTTCCCTCTAGACTCCTCTTAAACCTCCCCTACCTTATTTTTAGCCGCCTAAAAGCGCCGCAATATCAGCTTAAAAGCTAAATACTAGAGCCTCTAGGGCTGAAACCTAATAGAGGAACTTAGTACTCTAGTAGAATAAAGCTACCTAGATATTAGCTGTAAAAAGGCTATTTTTCTAACTCTTTATAACCTAGGCTATAAGTACTAGGCTATAAGTAGACTCTAAAATAGCCTTAAAAGCTACCTTTTTATCCTCCTTATCCCCTACGTATTAGACTACTATCTATAGTTTAAGATAGCCCCGGAGGACTAGAAACTCCTCCTTATAATATAAGGAGATCTATAAGTATATTAGTAGTAAGTACTCTACTAGTATTAGATATAATTTATACGGGGTTATACTTTTTATTTTATAAGATATAATACTCGCATTTTTTTAATCTCAGGGACTAAAAGATAAATATTATATACCGCCCGTAGACGAGCGTGTATATAGTCTAAAAGTAGATAATTTAAAAGGCTTTTAAAGAGGCTTTAGAAGGCGGGCGGAATAGTATATTAATTAATTTTTTTCTATAAAGCGTTAGCGATATTTTAATAATTAACAGTTCTAGGGACGTGTAATAATACGTATAGAGTA
This sequence comes from Lojkania enalia, assembly GCA_010094045.1. NCBI lineage: Eukaryota > Fungi > Ascomycota > Dothideomycetes > Pleosporales > Lojkania > Lojkania enalia. The sequence continues at coordinate 7,691 of ML986652.1, forward strand.
GAAGTTGTTATTTAGTTAAGAAAGCTTAGTTAACAGCAACTTAATAATATACTAAGGCTAGTAAACGCTTGTTACTATACGCGACGAAATTGTAATATTAATAAACCGTTATAATAGTAGTTACCAGCTGATATATAGGTTAATTATACTTACTATAAAAACCTTACTTAATATTACGTTAATATATAAATATATCTTTATAAGCAACCGTACGTATTAGCTCTTATTAATAAATACCTCCTCGAAGAAATTTCTTTATACTAGAATCTATCTGTAACAGCTCTAATTCCCTCCCGAACTAGTATAGATAGGGACTATTAGCCTATGAGGAGGGGGGTAGTATAATAATGCGAAGGAATCGTTCTATAAAAAGCTTTATATATAACCTTATCCTAAAGCTTTTCGCTTATCTTATCCTACCCCCAACTTCGCCTCTTTTCCCTTCCGTATATAGTTGTATACTCCCTTATAAGTAGCTTAGTAGTTCTTCTATATCCTTTCGTATAAGGCCTATAGGTGTTAATAGAATTCCTAGGTCCTTAAACCCCTACGCACTCCTATATACCTCTAAGTAGATTCGTACCGCATTTAGACCTATTATCTTACCTGTACTATTACAATTATAAGTAGTATATTTAACTAGTTCTTAAAGCTTTAAAAGTAAATAATATAGAGTACTATAGAAAATAATTATAGACTAAAATACTAAATTTACTTTAAAGTTTTAGTAAATAATTATAAACTTACTAGGAATTAAATATAAAATATCTATAGTATTTTACTTTTAAATAAACGGATAAATAGAATAAACAAATTAAATAGTAGAATAATACTTATAATACTACCTAAACTATAGATAAAATAATTAGATAATACTACTATTAATAGTATAACTAGAGTATTACTATTTATAGCAAACTATAGGTATAAATTAAAAACCTATAATACTCTAATCAGAGTAGTATTATAGGTACTATAAGTATAGGAATAAGTTGAAATTATTTAATAAATATAAGACTCGCTAAAAAAGGACCTTTAATTTCTATAATATATTATAAAGAAATATTATAATAAGAAATATAAATAACTACCTTATTTTAAGAAGAGAGAAAAAGTTTAGCTGCTATAATAAAATATTTAAAGTAAATAACTAAATAGTAAACTAGATTATATTAAAATTAGATTATATAAGATAGAAGAATAAATATTACTCGTAAACTATTAACTTATATTACCTATAACTATAAAAATCTATCTAACCTTCTATATAGTATTTATAGAAAAAGTACCTTAGGACGCTAAACTAGTAGTATATAATATAGACGTATATAGGAAAGACTAGAAATAGAAGATCGAGATAATAATAAGATATAGGATATAAAATAATAAGTAGTATTATCTAATTAAATAGTTAGAAATAGATAAATATAGAAACTTATAAAATAATATCTAAAAACTAGAAGAAAACTTTAGCTTTATAGTATTATAAGTATATTATAAAAACTAAATTTATAAAGAAAATTTAGAAATAGAATAATAGGATTAAATAATATTAGCTATATTATAAGAGGTAACTCTACCTTAAAAAGAAGACCTATTTTATAATCCGCCTCTTTCTCTTCTTTAAGCTACTTCTATATACGTTTATAACCTTCTACCTATCTATACTTTACTTATTTACAAATCTTCTAAAGATGTTAGATTTTTACCTAAACTACTACTATCTTACTATTTATTTCTTCTAGTTAATCTAGAATCTTTTAATACTCCTCTTTAGCTAGTTAAAACTAGTAATCTAACTTCTTAGCCTTCTTATTCTAATACTCTACTACTATATATAAATATTATAAATTAATAAAGATATTAAAATAAATAATTATTTTAAATATTATAGAAAATATTATAGAATAACTATATACTAAACTAAATATATTTAGAATAGTATAATTACTTTAGAGTCTCCTTTCTATTAATTTTATATATTAGTCTCTTATAAGAATAATAAGAATAAGGTATTATAATTAAATTAGAAGAATTAATACGGTTAGTATAGTAATAGCAATTTAATATAAAGTAATAAAAAGAAGGTATTAGGGAAGTATATAAAGAATATATAAGTAGCTTACTAGCCCTACTATATAATTAAGAAGAACGGAATAACTCTTAGACTAAAAGTTTAGAGAGGAGAGATAGCATTATAAATACCCTTATACTAAAACCTATTAAAGTATAAAATTCTATATAAATAAATAAGTAAAGCTAGTTATATAAATAGTTTAGTAACTTAGTTAAAACTAAATTACTAAATCTATTTAATTACGAATTAGTAATTAAATAAGAGGAATAGTATAAAAACTAAATTATATTTAATAACCTTATAACTTTAATCTTTATAGCTCTTTATAATTAACTTAAATATCTTTATATACTCTACTTATATACTTCTATTATAAATCTATAAGAATAATCCCTTTATAGTATATAATTACTCTTAGTTATTATTCTATTCTACAACCGGCTAATTAGAGGCTATTATAAGATTCTTACTAAATATTAAAATATTATTAATATAAGTAGTATAGAATATATTAAAATATAGTTTTAGTATATTATTTATAAAATATTAAAATATATTTAGAGTATTAGCTAGGTTAAAAAATATTACTAAATATTTAAATAGCCTATAATATATATAAAAGATAGTTTTTTACTTATCTCTTTTAATAATCTTTAATTTATTAAATACGGTAATAATATTAAATTTTATATAGTATTTAGCCTTATTAAATTAGATTAATATTTCTTAGATTAGTAGAATTAGGTATTAGCTCTTAATAGTAATAATATTTAGGACTCTATAGTTTATCTAAAATTAGAAACTACCTTTAAATTTCTTTATAAAGATTATTAATACAACTACTAGTAATAAACTTATTCTAATAAATCTCTTAGATAAGTTCTTATTAAAGTACTTTTTTAGTATCTTTATATTACGGATGCTCCTATAAGAATCCCTATACTAGACCTAATTAAGATCTAGAACTCTATATAGCTAGAAAAAATAAGGTTAATATAAGATATATAACGCGCTTAGTAGCTTAGCTAATTAAGTAACTAAGTAAGAAATAATAGTAAGGAAACTAAATTGTATTTAATAATCTTACAACTTTAACCTTTATAGCTCTTTATAGTTAACTTAAATATCCTTTATATACTCTACTTACGTACTTCTATTATAAGCCTACTAGAATAATTTCCCTACAGCATGTGATTACTCTTAGTTATTGCTCTATCCTATATCTAGCTAATTAGAGGCTATTATACTTTAACTACTCTTATAAGGCTAGAAGAAGTAAGACTAGTTAGACTACTCTAATTATAAGGAAAGAAATACCTTTAGTAAGTAATATAGGAAACTCACGTAAGTAGAATATTAGAATTAGCTAGTAAGACTACCTTTTTAGAGGTAGGTATAATAACTATATTTATAAGAATATAGAACGAGTTAATATAATAATAGAAATAGTTAGTTCTAGTAGACAAGTAGATAAGAAGCTTAAAGAAGACTTAGGATAGCCTTCTTAAAAGTCTTAAAAAAATATAAGAAATAGTTAATAGTAAGTAAGAAATAGGACTTATAGGAATTATTTAGAAATTTAAGTAAGTTAAAAGAGTACTACTAATAACGTATTATTAGCAACAAATTAAGTTAGTACTATTTAATAAGTTTAACAGAATTAGGTCTAAATTTAAAAGATTTCTAGTAGTAGTAAAAATCTATATTAATACTAACTTAAATATTATCTAGTATAAGAATAAGAAAGTACTATTTATAGGAGTATACCTAATAGGTAAACCTTTTAACTAGTTCTAGTCCTTTCTAATAGATTTTAAAAACTATACGGAAGAATACTAGAAAAGTAAAACTAAGGTAATATTTATAAGCCTAGTATACTTCTAATAGAAACTTAAATTAGCGTTTAAAGATATCGACGAAGTATAAATAGTAGAAGATAGACTCTATAATCTAGTTTAACTAGAATCTATTACCTTATATATATTAAGTTTTTAACAGCTCTTAAATAAAGTTATATAAGATAACTATGGTATAATAGTAAAGTTCTATAGAGAATTAAAAATAGAAATAAGAAGGGTAATAATATATATAGAATAACCTTAGGATCTAGTATTATATTTTTAACTAATAAAAAGAATTAATAATAAACTATACTAGTTTAAAAATAAAAAAAGGTAAGTATACTATTAAAGAGTATACTTTTTAATAAAAGCTGCTAATATAGGCGGACCTATAGATATAAGTGCTACTAGAAAAAAGAAGCCTAAGTTATAGGCGACTTAGAAAAAAAAGACTTAGAGAAAAGATATTAAGTACTATAATTGTTAGAAACTAGAATATATAGTAAAAGAATGTCGAAGTAAAAAGAAAGAAAAGAAAAACCAGCCTATAAAAGATAAACTATAGGAAGTAGGTAAAGGAAAATTAGCCGCAACTATAGAATATAGAACTCTATATTAGTTCTTCTATAATAAAGATAAGTATTAAATATACTAATAACTTAAAGAAGCTATAAAATATTAGCTTTAGAAGAAAATATAATTTACAGTAATATAAAAACGTATAAAAAGATAGCTAGAAGAAATTTAGGAAAAATTAGATAAGGATAAAGAAATAAATACTCTATTACAAATAAAAGAAGCTACTACTAGAGTACTAATATCTAAACTAGCATCTAAAGTATATTTTATATACTAATAAAGAATAATCGAGTATAAATAGAAAATTCTAACTCCTATAGCTACCCTATAAGAAGAACTATCTATAAAATTCTATAATAAGAATAGACTAAAATAAGATATTATCAACGTTTATAAAGAATAGTAAAATATCTACCTTAGAGAGATCCGCTTCTTACACTTCTAAAAATAGATAGAGACGATAAAAGTAGTAGAAGAATATCTTAATATAATATATTAGAATAAGGCTGTATATATAGTATAAAAAGTAGTAGCCTTCTTATAAAGTAAAGTACTAGTAAAATACTAGATACTAAAGATATTACGATATAAATAAGAATAGGACTACTAGGTTAGAGAAGATAATAACCTCTATATAAACAAATACTATCTAGTATATTTTAAGATAGTATAGATATTGTATATTAAATAATAATATAAAGCCTACTAAAAAAGAAAAGTAAATATAGGTATATAGCTAAAATAACTAAATAAAGATAAGGTACTAAGAAACCTTATAAAGAAAGAAGCTATAATAGAATAGAAAGTTATTAAATAAACCTAAAACTATATAATACTTAAATCTAGACTTCTACTACCTAAAGTATATATTAGAGGAAGATTATAGTATAAATATCTAGAACGAAAATATCTAAAATATATATCTATAAAAGAAGTAATAGCCTACTAATTAAAGATAACTTAACTATATAGGAATATAGGAGAATACTATCTTATAATACTAGGACGATATTATAGCTATAAGGTATATATACTTATTAATAGTAGAGTAATAAAGAATTTTATAGCTAGTAACTATATTACTAGAAAAGAAATATTTATAGTATAACTAAAACGACTTTATATAATCTAAATTATAGAAGGAAAAGACTTCTAGAAGAAAGTTATATATACTATAAAACTAGGAGAATTTAGAATTCTAGGAATAACCTAATAAGAATAAATATTCTAAATTATAGAAATTACTAACTATAATATTATTATAGAGATTCTATAGTTAAGAAAAGAAAACCTTTAGATAAACTAGTAAACCGGACGAATTATCCTTAAAAACTCTAGCTAGCTAGTTAAAGAACAATTTACTATAATAGTAAAAGAAGTAGTAAAAGAATTATTCTTAATAGGAAACGTATTATATAGTATATCTAAGAAATACTAATACTTAATAGAACAACTTTAAGAACTATTATAATATCTACTTAAATATAGAGAATATAATTATAAAATTAAACTATAACTAGAAAAAGAACCTAGATATAGACTAATATATAGTCTAATACTAAGGGAAGTAGAGGCTCTAGAATAATATATAGACGAGTATATAAAGAAAGAAATAATCTAAGAATTAAACTTACTAGTAGTATACTCTATACTCTTTATAGATAAGAAAGAAATAATAGACTTATAAATATACATCAATTATCGTACTCTTAATAATATTATAATTAAGAACTAATACTCCTTACTACTTATCTATAACTTAAAAGACTAATTAAAAGAAGCTACTATTTTTATAAAATTAGATATCTAGAATATATACTATTAGATCTATATTAAAGAAGAAGACGAGTAGAAAATAGTATTTAAAATAAAAAAGGGACTCTTTAAATACCTAGTTATACTATTCAGACTTACTAATATACTAGCTACTTTTTAAAAATAAATTAATAAGATACTAAGACTATACTTTAAATGATTTTATATAGTATATTTAGATAATATTCTCATATATTTAAAAATAAAATAAGAATATAAGAAATATATTAAATAAGTACTACGCGTATTATAAATAGTAAAATTATACCTTAAGTTAAAAAAATACGAATTTTATACTATATAAATAAACTACTTAGAATTTATTATTAAACTAGAACAACTATAAATAAACCTAAATAAATTAGTAGTAATTAAAAACTAGTTAACCCTAAAGTTAATTAAAGATATCTAATTCTTTATAGAATTTTATAACTTCTATTAAACCTTTATAGATAATTAGAGTAATATAACTATACCCTTAACTTAACTATTAAAAAAAGATATTACTTTTATATAGGGAAACGAATAAGAAAAAGCCTTCTAAGAAGTTAAAAAACAATTTTAATAAGAACTAGTACTAAAACTTTATAATCTAGAAAAGAAAGCTTTTATAGAAACTAATATATTAGGAATAAGAATAGCTAGGTTCCTTATACAAATCTATAATAGAAAACGATATCTAGTAGTATACTATTTACAAAAACTTATACTAGTAGAGATAAATTATAATATATATAACTAAGAACTTTTAGCTATTATAATATACTTTAAAGAATAGCGTATATACCTATAAGAAGTAAAATAGTAAACTAAAGTCTATTATAATTATAAGAATTTTACTACCTTCTTTACTACTAAAACTCTTACCTCTAGATTAGTTAGATAGTTATAAAAACTAGCTATATTTAACTTTAAGATTAGCTATATTAGCGGAAAATAAAATTAAAAAGTAGGCGTATTAAGTAGACTATTAGAATATAAGTAAGAGAAAGGAACTATAGCTATACTACTAAGAAGATAATAAGATAGAAGTATAGTATATAATTATCTAAGACTCGCAGCAACAATTATTATTAAAGAAGTAAGCTAGATAACTTTAATTAGATTAGTAATAGACGGAATATCTAAAGAATTCTAAGAATAAGAACTAGAATAGATAGATAGACTACTATATATTTACGACTAGATCTATATACTAGCTAAGATTAGAAAAGAATTTATTAGGCAATTTTATAAAGCCCCTACCTATAGATACTAAAGAATAGAGAAAACGCTAGAATGAATCCTTAGAGGATTCTACTTTCCTAAAGTAAGAGAATAGGTAAAGAATATATTATAAGAATATATAGACTATTAATAAAATAAATTAAATAGATATATACTCTATAAACTATTATAAAACTTAGAAATACTAACTAGATTATAAATAGAAATTATTATAAACTTTATCGTTAAACTATTAAAGTTAAAAAACTACCTTAAAAGAGAAGTATATAACTCTATTATAATAATTGTAAATACACTTATAAAATACACCTACTTTATTCCTTATAATAAAGTATTATTGGTAGAATAAGTTGTAAATATCTTTCTAAAATAGATTGTTGTATAATATAGAATACTATAGAAAATAATTATAGATTAAGATACTAAATTTACTTTAAAGTTTAAATAAATAATTATAAACTTACTAGAAATTAAATATAAAATATCTATAGTATTTTACTTATAAATAGGTAGATAAATAGAATAAATAAATTAAATAGTAGAGTAATACTTATAGTACTACTTTAACTATAGATAAAATAATTAGATAATACTACTATTAATAGTATAATAATGTAAAGAAATCGTTCTATAAAAAGCTTTATATACAACCTTATCCTAAAGCTTTTCGCTTATCTTATTCTACCCCCGGTTCCACCCCTTTTCCTATCCGTATATAGTTATATACTCTCTTATAAATAGCTCGGTAGTTTTTCTATATTCTTTTATATAAGGTCTATAGGTATTAATAGAATTCTTAGGTCCCTAAACCTCTATATACTTCTATATACCTCTAAGTAGATTCGTATTATATTTAGACCTATTATTTTACCTGCGCTATTATATTATATAGAAAAACTTAATACTACTAATAATAGCCTTTTTAATAATATCGTATTAATTGTTTATTTAAATATATCTAAGTCTAAAATATACTTAATTTAGTTTAGATTATAATACTTATATACTATTATATTAAATTATTTAGTTACTTAGATAGAATTTTAGAGACCTTCTATTAACTAAAGCCTTTAGGTTTAGAACTTCCTATCTCCTATAATTAGGATTGCTTTTAGAAAAGCCGTATAGAGTACACCTAGGTAGAAACTTAGAGACTACTAATAACCTATTAGAATTAGAGGCAACCGCTAATATCTAACTATAATTTACCTTCTAATTCTTATACTAGAATTAATATACGCATAAGTTATAGTAAGAGTAAACTTCTATCTATATATATAGAACAACTGTTATCTCTTATAGGGGGCCTTATAATAGGCGGACCCCTCTTTATAGGGCTGGTAGTAAAAAATCTATCTAATTTAGAGGGAAATTAGAGTAAACTAACCTTTAAGAAATCAATTATAATTTTATAAGAGGAGATTATATACTTAATATAATAGAGAACTATTAGTCTCGATTAACTTCTATAAACTACCGAATTAGCACTAATAATATATTAAGAAACTTTTATAACTCCCCTAGTAAAAAACCTCTTAACTACCCTTAAGCCCTCTTAAGTCTACCTTACTAAATATATATCTAAGATTAAAAGCTTTATAAATAGTAGCAAACCTATATTTAAATAATAGTAAGTTTTAATTCTAGACTAACTCAAGATTAATATAGATTACTATTAGATAAAGTATATATATATAGCGTTAGTATAGGAATATACCTCTAGTACTGCGAAAGGGTATCTAGAACTAAAATACCTAGCTAAATCGGACTAGTATTAGTTTAAAAATACTAAAGAAATAATTTTACTTCTATAATTATATTTTATTATAGATAATAAAGAGATAGAGGTGCGATAGATATTTTAGGTCTTAAAAATAAATAAGAGAGAAGTATTCTCAACTTTTAAAGCTTACTTTATTAGTATAGCTATTAGGGGATTTGTATCCTAATCTGAGAAGTTCTTCTACCTATAGGATAAGATTCTCTCTAGCTTAAGAATATTAAACTTTAGCTTTAAGCTTATATAGAAAGGCTCTTTTAATACTATAGTTGCCTACTTAACAACCTATAATATAGAAAGAAGGAGTATTCTTAACTTTCTAGAATAAACTATTAGCCTATAGGTTATAGCTAAAATAAATTTAAATTAGTACTAGAAGGTATTTAAGAGTTTATCTAAAGTAACTTATAATCTAATACTACTCTAATCTATCCTAATATTAATACCTTATTCTACTATAATCGCTCCCTAATAATCTAGTAAGACTCCTATATCTAAAAGGTATACAACTCTAAATAATTACTATAATTATAGTAAACTAGAATACTTTATAAATATAAAGGTTCTAGCTTATAGCTTAGTCCTATTCCTATAATACTATAATAGTAGTTACTTTTATACAACCCTATACCTACCTGGACTAAAGTAAGTAAATAATATATATCTTACTACCGTATACCTTCTCTTCTCTTTCTCTAGCTTTAATAATAATGGATTCTTATTATATCTGATTCTATTATGTCCTTAAACCTTCTTAATTTATTAAAGCTTATACTATACCAGATTCTATCTTAACTACTAAGCAGACCTACTACCGTATAAAGTTATAGACTAAAATAGACCGGTAGAACAAGGATTCGATATAGCAACTGTATAGAGACAGTTCGCTGAAATAGCAGCTAGGCTGGAATACCTAGAGAAAGAAAAGCAGTAATAGTAACTTAAGAGAATAAGCCTTTATCGGAAGCTTAAGGAGCAACTAAATGAGTATTTAGCCCCTAAGGAGAGCGTCTTACTAACTATACTATTAACAACTACTAAGCCTATTCGTATAAAGGCTATACTTAATAAGCTAGACAAGTTCTAAGGAAACTATAAAATATATCCTATTTGGAAAAGTAGTATAAAGATTAAAATCTGTATTAACGGTTTATCTATAGGCTTAATAGATACGATAGTAGTAGCCTATATAGTATTATTTTATAAGAGTAATACTAGAATATACCTTTAGTTGTATAAAAAACGTATTATTATAGGCACTCTTATCTATAATAAATTCTAGACAATTATAGATATATAATATAATAACTCCTACTATTAGAAACGAGCTAGAATCGAGTTTAAAAACCTAAGATAAGGTAATAAGACCTTTATTAAGTTTCTAGTTAAGTATAATTGTCTCTCTATAGAAGTGTTGTATAACTCTTACCTAGACTAAGTTAAGATATAAGATCTAGAAGGGAAGATTTGTCCTAAACTCTGCTAATTAACAATTAGCAGCGTTAGTAAGGAAGACCTTATATTATACGCGACCTTTATATAAAAACTTTATATTCTTAATAACTGTTTTAAAGTAGCTAAACTTAATAGCACTTTTATATAGTCCTTTAGTAGGGGAAAGACCAGTTAAATAAGGGATAGCTAGGGACAGCTACTTACGCCGCTCCCGCAACTATAACTATTAGCTGCTATTAATAATACTATAGACTAGATACTAATAGCTAATCGCGGACTTATACAGCGCCTAGATATAAAGCCTTAGCTACTAGAGAAGATAAGAAATATTACTAAGAAAGAGCTAAAGGCTTAGAAATAATAGAATACCTATTTTACCTATAGAAATAAAGGTTACTTTACTTAAAGCTACTGCTATACTCCGCCTAAGAGTAGTATATAGTTTAATTAGACTCGTATAATACCGCTAGAGCCTATTTAGTATAATAAAGAATATAGAGATATAGCTTAAGCTAATAGGATGGGAAAAGTATCGTTTTAAACGGAAGTCGGCGCTTAGAGCTATAAAAAGAGTAGGTAAATAAGTAAGTACTAGATAAATTTAATTAATTTTAGATAACTAGCGCTCTATTTATAGTCTCCGCACTATTTAATAATATTTTTAGCCTTCTTACCTTAATAGATAATAGCTGTAACTTATATATAATAGTTAAGAAAAGGATTATATAAAAGGCTAGACTGGAATACCTCTACCTTCTAATACTATTAACAGCCTTATTATTTAGCAACTTCTCGGCTGGAATTATTAAAGAGGTAGCTATTATTAACTTACTAGATATAGGTAGAAGTTAAGTAGGTCTAGGTTAGGTATTTACTTACGTAGTCTTAAGGATAGAAGAAGATTATAGTATAATCTTAGAACGTCTATAGAAGTAAAGTAAGAATATAATTATTAACCTAAAAATAGAAATCCTATATATTTATAAAACGGGGGTAATTATATAAAACTAGGAGCTTTAGAAATAGTAATATATAGCTAATATTACCTAAGTCTTAGTATATACTTTCTCTACTATAGTAAAATACTATAGAAGACGCCTATAAGATTCTCTTACTAAGCTACCCCGCATCTTTACTATTAGTATAGCCGATATTTAGAAGGCTCTAGAAAATAAACCGAAGATAGACCCTCGTACGAAACTCCCTAAAGAATATATATAGTAGCTCTATATCTTTAATTAATAGGAAGCTAATAAGCTACTATCTTTAAGACTAGGAGTAGACTATATAATTAAGCTAGAAGGGAAAGATAGAAGCCCTCTAAGAATCCCCTTAGGTCCTTTATATAGAATATTATAGGAAATGCTTCTTATCCTTTAGAAGACCCTAACAGAACTCTTTAATAAAGAATTTATTCGGGTTAGCAACTCTCTAGTTATAGTACTAGTCCTGTTCGTATAAAAACTAAAGGGTAGCTTCTACTTCTATATTAACTACCGCGCCTTAAACGCTATTATATAGAAAGACTACTACCCTCTACCTCTAATCTAAGAAACGCTAAATTAAATTAGTTAAGCTAAATAGTTTATAAAATTTAATATTATTACTATATTTAATAAGATTTAAATTAAAGAAGGAGACGAGTAGAAAATAGTATTTATAACCCGCTATAGTTTATATAAGTAGCTAGTTATACTCTTTAGCCTTATAAATACTCTAAGTACCTTCTAATAGTATATTAATCGTACGATCTAAAAGTATTTAAGCAACTTTATCTTAGTATACTTAGATAATATCCTTATATATATAGACGGCTTCTTATAAAACTATTAGTACTACGTTAAAGTAATCCTTTAAAAGTTAATAGATGCTGGCCTCTAACTTAATATTAATAAGTACGAATTTAAGGTCTATATAATAAAATATCTCGGCTTTATTATTAATGCGGAAAAAGGTATCTAAATAGACCTATAGAAAGTTAAAGTAATCTAGAACTAGAAAGTATCTATATTAGTTCGCGGTATATAGAGCTTTTTAGACTTTATAAACTTCTACTACTAGTTTATTAAAGAATTTTCTAAAGTAGTTACTCTACTAATAACTCTTACCTAAAGAGAATAAGAGAAGAAATAGTTTTAACTTAATAATCGGGTACTTACCGCCTTTAATTACCTAAAGTAATACTTCGTATAAGTACTAGTATTAGCCTAGTATAACTCTAAAAGGGAAACTATTCTAGAGTATAATACCTTTAGCTAGTATACTAGAAGCACGTTCCTATAATATAATAATAAAGGAGTTTTATAACCTATCGCTTTTATATTAAAGCGAATACTTCTTATAGAGTATAACTACCCAATCTATAATAAGGAATTACTAGTAGTTATATAATACCTTAAAGAATAGAAGAAGTTCTTAAAACTACTTATGTACTTTATAGTTCGTATAGATTACTATAACCTAAAATACTTTATTAAAGTATAGAAGCTCTCTAAATACTAGGTAAGATAAGCGGTATTTCTTACCTAGTTTAACTTCTAGTTTAAATATAAGCCGGGCAAGCTTAATATTCTAGCTAATACTTTTTTATATCGCGATTAGGATCTCCTAAAAGAAGCTGATAATAAATAGATTTAAAGAAGGATTAGCCAACTCTTTAGACCGTCTAATTTTAAGAATAGGGTTTATATAGCTCCTATATAAATTAGAAACCAGCGTACTAAAGATACTCCTAATAATTAAGTAGAGGTAGTTGCCCCGGAAGACTCTATATTAAGGGAGGAATCTATAGACGAAGGGGAGTCTATAACTAAGATATCGTACGAAGAGCAGCGAATACTAATAGAGACCTTATAGCAAGATGCCTAAGAAGAAGATAAGACGTATGCTGCACTTCTCTATACTACTAAAGTAGGGGAGAGAATACTTCTAAAAACCCTCTATTACCTTAGAATTAGCTTATTTAACCTCTCAGTCCTAGAAGATAAATTAATATAGAGAGAACGCGCTTAAGTTTCTAAGAGCGAGCTACTTTATATAAAGCTAATCTAAGAGACTTATAACTCTTACTTAACTAACTACCCTAGTAAGAATATTACAATTAGATTAATATTACAGTACTACTTTTAACCTAAAATAGCAGCAGATATTAAATACTTTATACGAAATTACTACTTCTATAGTAGAAATATAGTTTAGTATTCTAGAAAAAAAGGCCTACTACATCCTCTTCTAGTCCCTAAGAGGGTATAGTTAGAAATTTTAATAGACTATATTATTAACTTACCGAGAACCGTATATAATAATAAGTATATTCTTATTATTATAGACCGTTTAAGTAAAGGAGTACTCTTTATTACCGTCTTAAATCTTAAGAGCTAAATATTAGCTAATAAGTTTATTAAGTATTATATAGCATATTACAGGCTCCTATAAGTAATAGTTTCTAATAGAGAAGAGTAGTTCGTATAAAGTATATAGGTATATATCTACTAAATTCTTAAGATTAAGTAAAAACTATTAATAGTATATTATCTAGAGACCGACGGAAATGTAGAATATATAAACTAGCTACTTAAAAAGCTTCTCTACTACTATTATAACTACTACTAGGATAACTAGAATCTATAGCTACTACTAGCTTAGATCGCTATTAATACTAGGGATACTTCCTCTATAGAAGTTAGCCTATTTTTTCTTACTTATAGCTATTACCTAAACTTAGAAGAGTCTATATAACTAGAAGAGGAGCTGCTAATAGAGCAGCCTAGAAATCCTATTTATATAGTAAAATAGATTGTTAGTAAACTAAAAAACTATATTAAATTTACGTAAGTAATAATAGTCTATATATAATAGTAGTAGTAAGAAATTTACAATTATATAAGGGATTTTATATTATAATACTAATTAGGAGATAAAGTTTAGCTTAATATACGTAATATTAAAATAGACCCTATAAGGAAAAAGAAGCTTTATAAGCTCTATTAATAATATATAGTTAATAAGACTGTTAGACGAAATATATACCGACTAGATACTCTATTAGAAATTTATAATATCTTCTATATAACGCTACTTCGCCCTATCGCTTAAGACCCGTTACTAAGTTAAATATAGAGCAACTATTAACTAGCGCTAATTAGCGTTAGAAACGAAGATAAATAGGAGCTTAAGAAAATCTAAGATATATAAGTAATTAGTAAAAAGAGAGGCAGCTTAAAATAGCAGTTCCTTTATAAGTAGACTAGTTATACTATACCCTTATAGAACAACCAGGGCGACTATAAAGATATAATTGCTCTAGGAGAATTTAAACAGGATACGGGGCGGAATTTTACTAAAGAACTACTTGTCCGTACAACTTAGTATTAGAGGAAGAGGAGGAGGAGGAGGGGAATATTATAAAGGTCCCGGCCTATAGTTTAGTCCTGTTCTTGTAATACTATAATGGTAGTTGCTCTTATACAACCCTATACCTGCCTGGACTAAAGTAAGCGAATAACACGTATCTTACTACTATATACCTTCTCTTCTCTTTTTCTAGCTTTAATAATAATAGATTCTTATTATATCTAATCCTATTATATCCTCAGACCTTCTTAATAAACGAATATATAATCCTTAGAGTATAAGAGATAGAGGTTAAATAAGAGAAGATTAAAGAAGAAGAGTTTCTAGACGTAAACGAGTACTACCTAAATAGTTTTTAGGTAGGAAATAGAGACGTCTAGGAAAACTCTCTATTTTAAACTTAAATAAGTATAACTTATTAAATATTAATTTATTATATTTATTTAGAGGAAAGTACTTCTAAATTCCTACTATTCTATATTTAAAAGGCGTTAGTATATAACTAAATACCCTTATTAATACTAGTACTTAAGGTTTCTTATTCTTTAATTCTATAGTAGCTAGATTACTCTTCTAAACCCTATATATATTAATATAGTACTTACTTTTTAAAATTATTATTAAAGGTTTTTAGGACCGAATCTAAACTCTAGTTAATTAGTATATCTACTTATACCTATAAATTAATAGAAGAACTATCTAAAACTACCTATTTATTATTATAGATCTAGATACTTAGGATTGTATTATTAGTATTAAATAGTTATATTATTTTTAACTCCAGCTAAATATAGATAAGAATCGGATTATATAGCCCTTTAAGTATTTTACTACTTATAATCCTTTACCTCCTCTTCTTATACAATTAACTTAACTAGTACGCGATAAGAAAGTAGAGTTAGATATCTAGCAACGTAATACTCTATAAGAAAAGAACTAATATTAGTAGTTCTACAGTCTAACTATCTATTATATTAAGAGTCTATTAAGACTACTAAAATTATATTAATCTCTTATAGCTTATAGTTTAAATAAGTTTAGAACTCTCGTATACCTATATATAATAAAGTCTAAATCTAATCCGAAGAAAATCTATTCTCCTATTATTACTCTTATTATAGCTAATACTTTCTACTTTAATATAAAGAGGAAAGAGAACGAGTTTTTCTCTACATCTCTATACGAAATCGAGCGGCTAATTAAAGATAAGTAAGCTCTAGAGCTAGAAGACGAGGCTGAAAATAAAGTACTAGTAAATCTCCGATTGCTATTTAAATATTATAGGTATTAGGATGTGTTTAGTAAAACTGCGGCTTATTAATTGCCGGAATACTACTCTTATAATTATAAGATTGTTCTTATAAAACCCTTCTCTAATAGTTACAACCCGTTATATAAGTAGAATATTAAGAAACTAGAGGCAACTAAGAAGTATATTATAGATAATCTATAGAATAGGTATATTAAGTAGAGTTGGAGCTCTTTCGCATTTCTAATCCTTTACGTCTATAAATCTAATAGCAACCTATATATCTGCGTAGATTATTATAAACTTAATACTCTTACCTATAAAAACATATATCCAATACTATATATAGATAAACTCCTATCTAGACCTACTAAAGTAGTAATCTTTACTAAGTTTAATATTCGCGCGGCCTTTAATAAGATTAGAATAGACTCTAGTTTTAAGGAATATACTACCTTTTAAACTTAATATAGAACCTATAAGTATAAAGTTCTACTATTTAGATTATATAATAGTCTAGTAACTTACTAGTACTATATAAATAATATACTAATTAACTACTTAGATAACTTTTATATCGTTTATTTAGACGATATCTTTATCTACTCTAAAGATAAGATAATATATACTATCTATATTAAGAAAGTTCTTAAGAGATTATATTAAGTAGGGTTATAAGTTAATATTAAAAAGAGCGAATTCTATATTACTTAAACTAAATATCTTAGCTATATCTTTTTAAATAAAGGTCTTAAGGTTAACCTAGAAAAGGTAGAAGTACTATATAACTAGTAGCTATCTACTACTATAACAGGTGTAAAATCCTTCTTAGATTTTACTAGATTCTATTAATAGTTTATACCGGAATTCTCGTATATTATAAAGCTAATTATTATACTATAGAGCCTTATAACCCCTTTTATATAGATTTTAGAATATAATATTACCTTTAAGAAATTAAAGTTAGCCCTATTAAGTATACCTATACTCTACTACTTTAACCCTATATTAAAAATAAAAATAAAAACTAACACTTCTAATAGAATAGTTATAAGAGTACTATTATAGAAATATTCTAATAGAAAATAGTATCCTGTAGTATTTTATAGTAAGATTCTATCCGGTTTAGAACTAAACTAGAAAATCTATAATAAGAAACTATTCGCAATTATTACTATATTTAAATAATAGAGGGTAGAACTTACTTTAGTAGCTACTAGGATTCTAGTATATACTAATTATTACTTACTCGAATATTTTATAACTATAAAGGTACTTAATATTTGTTAAGTTTATTAGACCGAGGAATTAGCTTAGTATTAGTTCTAAATCAAATATACTCTAGATAAGAATAATACTAGAGTAGATATTTTTAGTTATTACAAATAAGATATAGAAAACTTAAAAGCAGCTTAAACTAATAACCAGTTAAGAGTCCTACTTAGACCGTATTAACTTTACCCCTAAATTAATACTAAATTAGTCTAGTTCTATATTACTTAAATAATAACTTAAGTAGCTATACTAAATATTATTAAAAGCTAGGAGTAGGTTATATTACTAGACTCTCTAGAGTTAATTAATATATTACTATAAGAAAACTAAGCTTCCTTTATATAAGAATATATACTTTTACCTCGTAAGTATCGGATAGAAAATAGACTACTCCTCTATAATAATTACTTATATATTCTATTAGATTCAGGCCTTTATATGCGACTTATATAAGAAGCTTACAACTAAGTATCTTCCACATACTTAAGTACTACTAAAACCTATTAGTTACTATTCTAAAAGTACTATTAGAAGGGTATAAAGGCTACTTGTAAACGATATATATAGAATTATATTCTATACTATAAAGCTTCTCTAATATAAACCTAAACCCTAGGTTTTATCTACTTACTTCCTATATTAAATTAACTAATATAGTACCTATATATTAACTTTAAAAATTTCTCTATAGATAAGTCCGGATATAATTAGATTATAGTAGTAATTAATCGCCTATTTAAATAAGCTATATCTATTTCCTACTATTATATAATTAACGTATAGAGAATAGCTAAATTGTTTATTTAATAGGTATACTACTTTAGCTATATAC